>JAARMF010000641.1:20766-39824 GCA_022844705.1 Toxascaris leonina | reverse complement strand
CCCCCCCCCCCCGCCCCCTCCTCTCTCTCCCCCAAAAACTAGAGTCTCATTCGTGCAAATTTTTTTCAGTATTCTTCTATATCCTCTCATTTCCTATTTTTCAAATCCCATTTACAATTTGCCTTAACGTTCAGAATTATATAAAACGAAAAAAGTGCGAAGCAGTTAAGTGCAAGGGAGGTGCGTTTAGCGTGAATATGCATCGGACCGCACCGAATGACCACTATAGGCATCACGTCATTGCGATACCAATCACAATGCACTCAAATTGAGAGCCGGAATGCTGAAAGACGTCAGAATCTCTTCCACGTGCGATATGGACAATTTGTAAACGCGCGATTGTTGCTGAGGAAACTATTGAAACAGCTGATGCAGAGGGGATTCAAATTTGTGCTCATTTGGTACTGAACCATTAGCTATGTTCGGGGTGGGCAAGGGTATCTGTAAGAACTAATGTTGATATGGTGATGTAGTGAATGGCAAAATTCGAAGTTAAAAGAGACTTTAAAACAGTTGTAAAAAGATTACCCACAGTAATTAGCAAATTATCATTCAAAAGCCTCTACGTAGCCAAATAAACACGAGTTTATTTATAACAAACGAGGAAGGAGAATTGGCGAAAATGAGATAAAAATGGATTGAACTGTAGGAAGTTAGGAGAGAATATTATGAAAGCGGAAAGGAACAAAACACCATGAAAGGAGGTGAAAAGGAGAGGAAATTAGTGACCTAAAGCAATCGGAACAAGCAACGTGCTCAAACAAAAAAGAGATTGAAACATATGTTTATGAGTTATGCGATCGAATTCGCAATGCTTATGAGTGGACAATTTTTTTTTTCTTTTGCATTGTGAGAAACTAAACGTTTTGTTCGTTTCTCAAAGCATTGTCTCCTCTACATCTCAACGTTTAAAAGATGGCGCATGAATCATAAGGGCGAAAAAATCAACGATCGAACTATCATCACATGCAGTCTCATCAACCCATACCCATTAGTCGCTATTTCGCAATGAGGGAACGAGTGTTTCACGAAAAGACCGTCATGGAGGTTACAGCTAACACATGTGACGGTGAATCGAACAAAGAATTCAAGAGTTCGATCCATTTCGAGCACTTCATCTATCGATTATTTCATTTCCCATCGCTCGATGATCACACCATCAAGCATCGTCCGATGACCGTCGACGAGCGAAAATTTTGGCCACTAGTCGTCCCCTACGTACTAAATAGACTAAGTGACGGAGGAAATGTGATGGGACTTGGCCAGTCGGATAGATCGAATTTTACGGAATGCCCGACACCAATAAATTGTTTTGGATACATGACACTAGTAAATTATGGTTATGTGAAGAAAAATATTCGCAGCGAAATTAATATCCCTTCGCAACTATCAATAAGCGCTGTTAATCCGCAAAACAGCTGATCCATAGCTGAAGCGACTTTTTCGGATCACAATTTATTCACTTTCGTTGTGTTGACATTCCCCACCGAAGTTTGTAGTGTATTTAAAGCTAAACAACAATTATACCGCTGAAGTGCACTCTTCCATTTTTTTTCCGCTCACTGAAAAATCCATCTGATGACGTAAGGCAGTTGAATGACAAATCCAACTGAGTCACATATTGTAATCCTCGTTTATTCACAAACCCTCTCATGATACATCTCAAAACCTCGTCTCTTTTGCTCAATTCAAGAGATTCTCTACAAACATTTCGGTCAAAACCGCTCAGTCATGACATTTCTTACAATTTAAAGATTCCGACGAAGGAACTATGTAAATGATTATCGAAATTCTTTATCAAAATTAAATAAACGCACATGCTTCCTGGGTCCAATGCTCAACTCTTGCGATCACAGAACTATATAGGGATAAGCGCATTCCCAATTCTCGCCTCCACTCCAACAGTACCCATTTTCGAGATCAATCATAATTTTTTTTCGCAAGCAGCATGCAATAAAAACGACACTGAATCAGCATAAAATGACCGTGTATCGCATGAATGTGAAAGAAAGTACCTCAAAAGAAGACATAATTTTCATTCGCGAAATCATTTCCACTCAAATTTAGTCAGCCGAAGTTTATACGAAAACAGCCGATGGAAAACTGAAACTTTAATGAGCCTAAGTTCATATTTGCATTACAATCCAAGGACATCAAATATTCAACGCCTCGAAACAACCATCTCACTGACCAATGCGTATTACTTAGTGGACCATTCAAACCTGAGGATTAATATCATTCAAAATTTCGATCACATTTCACTGATAACACCTGCCTCATTTCTTCGTTCTCTCATATCACTTTCAATGAACGATAAAAAGCATTGTGAGAAATCGTGTTCCACGTTCTTATATGCATAACTGTCGTATTCGTTGAACGCACTTATCAGCTGTTCATATAGCTGTCGAAATACATCACTAGCGATTAGGCAGTTTGCAGGGGAATTTGTTTTATGATGCTAATAAACGTGGAGTAATTGCGATCGCATTCACCATGTCGAGCGGCTTTCAGCACTAAACGAAACGAACTTGCCTCTATTCGCCGATATGCCTACTGAAATTGCCCTTGGGGTTTGGATTTACACCCTTCTAGTGTATTTCAGCTGTCGACAACTTCCATCATTTCAAAGTTACCGATATATGAGCAACCTTCTATGGCATACGTATCAGTGTTGCCACAATCCTTCTTCCTAACCATCTATCGACATCATTCAGCTCTTTCAAATGTATTCATCCGTAAACGAAAACTTTGCGATTCTCTTTGTTTACTGAATATATTTATTTCTCCGCTGCACATTTTTCTCATTTGTTATGAGGAAGTGAAAGAGAGAAAATTTGTGGAAAAAAATAACGGAAAAATGTTACGAAAATAGGTCGAAATTTGAGAGGAACAGAGATCATATTTTCATATAATGACGTTCGTTGTAATTTTACATCTTTTCTTTCGTTTCCTCTTGGTGAGTCTCGTTGATGAGATTGCATCTTTTAATGTCCTCAAAGCACCACTAAATGACTGCTATTATATGTCGAATTATTCGAAGCGTAAAAAACAATTAAAGTGCTAATAAAGCATCAAAGTGCAACGTATGTGTTGTTGACTTATTGCGTGATAAAGAGCGAAATTGCGTTTGCACTATAACGTTTTCGCTCGAAAAACACCATTTTCCAACTTATATAAAATAGCGCAAAATTGTATTCGCATTGAAATTCGCAGCAATTTCACATTGCAAGCTTTTATTCGCTGATATTTTCCGCTTTTGAATCGTCTCGTCAATTATATTCTTTGTTATTTATTGTGACATATAAGCGAATGAATCGTCAACGTAATGCTTGAGTTTAATCTCGAATATCCCAAATTTCGAGAGAATACATCACTGCAAAGCTTTTTGAGCATAGCGATTGAAAATTATCACTGATGTGTTGTTAGTAATCGACTTCAGTGGAAATTATTATTAAATGCCCGATATTTTAATATCCCTATTGTTAATTGAATAACCGAATTCTCATTTGACGAATCGGTTAACCCATACGCTCAAAGAAAATCATCGATTAGCGCAAACAAGATCTAAACATTTCTTTTTTGAAAGTATTTTAAAGCGGTTCTATTGAGTGGAAAATTAACGGACTGTTAGCTGTGTGTTTACGGGTCTTTTGTTTTTTTTTGCGGGGAAGGAGTTTATATAAAGTGATATCTGATTTTAAAAAATCATTCAGAAATGATAAAATGGGAAATAATTTATAGCTGACTGCGACACGAAAACATCATTTGCTTGATTGGCATTCGCCATCAACAATATTTATATCAGAAGGCGCATAGGAAACAACTCGTCTAATGACTCAACAACAACGTTATCATTATTATTATTGCCTCAAAAGAGGTGTTTTCTCTTCGAATGTATTTCAGTTGCATCATTCAGTATGTTCCATTCTTCAATAAACATTCAGCCATTTGTTTTTATAGAATAAAAAAAAGGTTTATATGGAAAAATTTACGCAGCAATTTGTTTGTACTGATGATTATAACGCACGACACATAGTGCGCGTATTTCAACTTGAATTGACGTCACCTGAGTGTTCCTCTCCTTTCGTATCTGTCTACCCCTTCCTCCTACTACCCAAGCCTTTATTCCTTTCCTCTTATTTTCAGCATCTTCAACAAATGGTGTCGTTATCGACTCTGTTGTGAATCTAGAAATCTTGTGGAGAAGAGAATGGAAAACGGATTAATGTAAAGCTTTGATAAGAAGAGAGAAAAAGAGTTGAAGGTGTGGACAGGAAGAAAAGGAAATGAATAGGTGTGGTGACATCAGTTCAAGGTGCACTTGGATGTCTTATAATTTGCACATAAAAATTCCGGCCTATAAAGACAACGTAGTAAATGAGGGCTTTCGGCCTCCGAGAACAATGACTTAAAAGGCATCTTAATTATTATTTTTGAGATCTGCTATACATTTCTCCTTACAAGTCCTCTCTCCCTCCCCCTCCTCCTCCCCTGTCTCTCCTCCCATAGGCCCCATCGTCGAATGCGTAGCTACACTGGGCGTTATGAATGCCATAAATCCAGCTTGCAAGCAAGCAGATAAGGAATGTTTGCACATCAATGTATAAAACATGAATACTGGAGACAGTTTCGCTGATATTGTTCTGAGTAGTTTTAATAACTGAATAGTGATAACTGAATAGCTGAATAGAAATAACTGAATAGAAACAGTCATAAACTGATATCGTCTATGGACAGTCACTAAGTATTTTATGCAGTTTTCTGTGAGTTTTTTTCTGTGAGAATAACCCGGTTGCCTGAAGAAATCAAAACGATGGGCTTTATCGTACACCTATCGTTGCGGTGATATGAGATAAACCAACTGATGTGACTTAGGGGAGAAGGGGAAGGGGTGTTTGGGAGATCGGCGTTGGCAAGAGAGATAAGTCCATCGAGTTCTGATGCATGGGGCGTTCGTTGTTCCTTGGGAAATTGAACCAACGTTCTTGGAATCATCACTAGCTTTTGCCTTTACTGTCAGAAATTTACTAACAAATATGAAAGTTGTTGAATAATTCTTCAGCAATTTCTATTAACCGATATTCAAGGCAGAACGGAAGTCTGCATTACTCTTTTGTTTTTGCAACTAGCCACAATTCTGCAACTGGCTGACTTCCGACAACAATTTACATCCTACTGGACTGAATGGAGAAGTTGCTGAAAGCGCGATGAATTTCGTATTGCAACTGTTTATTACTCAACGGATCCGCAACCCACAACTCTCTCCACTGCTTGTTCAATGCTTGAAGCTCGACATCTGCAACAGCCTCACCTCCTCTTCCTCTCATCTCCCTCTCATCCCCTCTTCCTCCCCTCCAAACTTCCAGTTTACTAGGGTGACAATAGATTGTCTGTGCGTGAGTTCAGCGACAATGAATTTGCTGGAATAATTCACTCAAGCAAACAAATGTTTTGAATGATATAAGAATTGTGATGGAATTTAACCACAAACGTCGAAAATAATTTTTTGTTCGCTACTTTCCCCGGAAAAATTGAATAAGGTTATTTTTCAGAACTGAAGCAGGAAATGCGCAATTCCTTACTCTAGTTGACGGAAACTCACAAAGTGTTTAGAGATCATTTTTGGTGCTCCACTAGAGCGAAACTTTCTTTGATATGCCATATGGAGTCAGGGCGGTTATTTTTTTTAATCGATATGCGAAAACTGCATTTGTCGGCAACACAATAAGCGTATGAAAAGTGCGGCATGTGCCGAAGAGAATAAGATCCATTAAAGTGAAGAGAGGCAGAAAGAGGGAGAGGAAGAAAAGTATAGGAAAACTATAATTCACTTTCAAGGCTGAAAACGAATGAAAACGTCCTTAGTGCTTGTTATTTATGCAAAATTATCGACCTTGATAGAATCGAGGTGAATCGAATTGCAGCAGCGTTTAGGATAATTGAATCGCAACAAAGGTAATTAACTTTTGACTAATCTGAATAAACAATTGAAAAGAATTTAATTACTGAAGAATTTAATTTCTACGCTGATATTTTAAATCCAAGAAAAAGAAATAATTCGAATATTTTCATTCTGAAATTTAAGTGATAAAACAGCGTGAAGCAATGTTTGTGCTTTGTTCTAGCGATCTTTTGTGGGCATGAAAACAGCGCAAGAGAATAACTGATGGACAACTTTGATGCATACTCGAGTTGTTATGACTAAATTCCAAAATATAGCGCTGTGATCAATAGCTTTCACGGAAGACAACGACTGCGTTGTTTGTGATTGTGAACGTTTCAGAGAATATCTTTCATAACCACACAACATCCACATACCGTATACATCGAATACAACCCCACCTATTGAAATTCTCTGAAGAGTTTTCTAAATCACACATAACTTTGTGCTGCTAGCCGTTAAGATCACTCTTATCAAAATATGTCAATCATCAACTAATGTCAATCATTAGTTCGCTTTCCTCACCGAGTATTTGAAAAAGCGCATGGGAGATTTTAAGCTTTTCATTCATTTCTTCGTTAACGCAAATTGTAGACGTTTGATGGCCTTATTGTGGCTTTTAGGCGATAACATAGCTTAGTTCTCGTTTTTTAGAGGCTATTAAATTACTTATAACCGATAAAAATAGAAACAATCACAGTGCGAAATAAATGACTCACAGAGTTGGATCTATGCTAGTAATAAAAATTTTTTATTTTTCTAGGCATCTAATTTGAAAGTTTCATGATGGAAATGAAGGTTTCACGATAAAGCAATGCAGCTGAAAGATGTTAAAACTCAGAAATATTCCCTTCAAATTATGGCATCTCAATCGCTTTGCCGCAATCAACATTATGGAACCGACTAGAAACAAATCCGTAAAACGACTGCTTATCGTTGGTAGTCTCATCTATTTCAAGTGATCTATCTGATGCGACAAATGGGATGGGATACTCTCATTCAACTTCGAGAGGATACGAAGAGAGTCTTTGAATGAAACAAAGAGGAATTTTATGCGACAACCACTGACTATCCAATACTCACCTACTTCGTATGTTTTAATACTACTAAGAACCGATTGTAAATGATGGACAATTAAATGAACGACCGCTCGATTGTCAACTTCCAAATATGCAAATTTTCTTTTCACTGAGCAATTAAAGTAGTTGTATAGTACGCTCGACAAATAAGCACATATATATATATATATATGTATATATATATATATATATATGTATATATATATATACATATATATATATATTTATATATATATATATAAACATACACAAACGAGCACTAGCAACAGTAATATAAGAGTGTTCGAATATAGAGGGTTTCTTTCGCATTTACTGAATCAACCATCCGTAATCGAAGGGATGATGATGAAACTCTAAGAGAGTGTTGCGAAAGAGTATTTCGTGAATCCTTTCCTATTTTCGTCCAAACAATGCTTATGGCACTGATGAAATATGTGGGAAAAATGGCGTTGGCTTGCAGCTGTCAATGATGAAAAATTCATTGGTCATCTCTTGAGTCAGTTGAAAATTTTGCGGTCTGAATTATTCGCAATGGGATGTTGACTTATCAAAATGATTACCAACAGTGATAAACTGTGATCATTCATGGGGTGAATTTTGATCGAGAATCGATGAAAGGGTCAGTCAACCTACGACTGTTATCATTTAATTCGTTTGGGAGTCTAAAAGTGCCTTTAACACGAGAAGTTGGTTAGGAATAAATTTGGCTGTACGAGTTGGATTGCTGAGTTCAATGAAAAAGTGATGTTGATAACGAAGAAAAGATGGGAAAATTCCGTACAATAAGTTCTTGCACCAGGAACTTGTCTCTTTTTTTTTTCACTAGAGGAAAGTAGTTATGAAATGCGAAGGAATTTTGCGGCATTTCTGCAAATTTTATGTCACAGAAGACGTTCGTTTAGTTCAGCTACATTTGTTTGCATTTTGAACTTTTCATGTGAACGCAGCATAACAAATAGGTCACCTAAAATTAATAACACATCAGTCGTTGAAGAGAGCTTTTGGTGGAATAAACGAGGCAGCAGCAACAGAAGCAATTAAATAAAATTACAGCTATGATAGTCCAAAAAACGATTCGGCAATGAGCGACCAAAAAAGGAGCGCTATGCTGTTAACAGTGACCCGATAAGCACTAGTGGCGCCAGCCGCTTCCGAACATAAACAGACAAGCGAACAGGAGGGGGCGGATCCTTAAAGCATACTTGTGCGTAATGAGAGGCGGAAGAGGCGGCTCTTGGCGACTCGATCCCCAAGAACATCTCGTGAATTGTTGTATGCGGAAAGAACGCCAAGAGAGCCTCACGAAATGTTTTTTTTCCTTTGCATTTACTAGTGCAATAGCTTAATTTTATTACAGCTTCATTTCATAATGTCAAATATGATCGATCTAACCTTCCGTAGTTTCTCTTTTCGTTGCCTTATGCGACTATTTTGGTATCGTCTTTGTAGAGCGATCATTTGACATGAATATTGCATATTTGCATTTGAGACAACTAGTCAGTATATTTGGACGCAATTGGTCATTGGCTACGCACAAATTTGAAGGAATTGTTTAGGCGGTCATCTGATGTGATATACATAAACACATCCCCTCTAGTCAATTTACATATGGTTAACGAAACTGATGACAATAATCGAGAGTGCATAACGCACGTCAAAAGAAATAACATTCTTTAATAGGACATTGATGAGAGTTTTTCTGTGTTGCAGAAGTGGATGCGTCATGTGAAGGCAAAGCGGAAATGATAAAAAAAAAGAGCGGGTCTATTCGAAGATGTGCAAAGTGATGGTTAGCTTCACTGATGGAGCGCATTCTATATATGCGAAGGAGCTTTAGCGTAGAATAATATATCAATAGAACTTTAAAGTTTTTCGAAGATTAAGCAAACCTAAACATCAACATACATTTCCAGTAGTTCCTTTTTCACTTGAACAAAATTAAAGTCTCGAAACGGCACAGATATATTTGTATGGGCGACTGGATTGCAGCGCAGAAGAGGCGCATTGGGAATTCTCACATGTCATCTATATAGGCAGGCGCATGACAGCGAAAGGAAGCGAATTCACCTTGTATTCACCTTGTTTATCGTGTAAAGACAAGTTGGCACAACACTTCAGGAGATTGCATTGCCTTTCCTCTCACCTGTAAATACGCAACCTTTGCAAATGACTGACCTGAAACCGGCGCTTGTTAGATCAGTGCAACAAATGAGCATATATCTGTTGCAAATCCAAAAAAAGACGAAGCACAAACATATATCTGCAATTTAGATGATAGGTTGTATTCATAATGGGGACCGTAATTATAGGGAAGCCTATGTCATATGCGATTTTTTAAAGTCGATGCAATCGAAGAAGGAAATAAGGGGAAAGGGTTGTAGTCGGGAGCAAAGAGGCGTCCAGACAGCGAAATATAGTTTTCTTTTCCAAAATGGGGGCGAATTCATAATAAATGAATGATATCTGGAGAGCTTCGGAATGAGGCTATTTGAAAACTCTGGAGGGCATATGCTGTGGGATAGTTTTGCTTTCCATGAAAGTTGCTATCCAAGAAACACGCATATGTAAATTGCTGCGGAATCGTAATCACTAGAAACGTGATTTTCGCAAATTGCTAAAAATATTCGTTGGTGTAACTCAAAAATTAGACCAAAATGTGATGTAATCGTTTGCGTTTGAAGGGGGGTATAAGTCGATGAAAGTTGTGTCACGAAAACATTTCTCTTTGATAATAGATTCCGATCTCGCGATTCTCTCTCAGCGAGCATATCGCTTCGCTAAGAGATGTTTGTGGTATGTGAGGAATCTATGCGAAACGAAGAGATCCATAGACACCGCGCCATGAAAGAATTCGTTCGACTTGTGCATGAATGTTGCTTGAAGGCATTTATAGCCGCCGATATTGGAGTCGGATGAGTCACACCATAAAGTATTGGAGGCAACTTATGAAAACACCCTTTTGAAGTAGATGATGATGCATTGCAGCATTGAAATGTTTAGGGAAAAGATCATAATTAGACACTGATTTAAGGTGACTTAATTGGAAGCAACGTGAGAGTGAAAACTGCAAACATGAACGTTGCAATCGGCAACTGAAATCAACGATGGATGTGACCTTTTCCTCTGATAGGATGACGCAATCGGATAGCAAATAGTGCCATATTTGTATGAACATCACAATATTGTCAAGAGTAGGAAAAAACTTGGTACATCGCCTAAGCGACGCATGGTAAGCTCTTTAGCAAATAGGGATATGAGTCGATCGTAAATTTACATAGGATAATATGGCGTAATGCTGCTTGGAGCGCTTATATTACATAATATAGAAGAAAACATATCAGCTGCGCAATCCTAAGAAAAATAACACAATCTTTGAGATAGAAGGTGTCGGACGAAAGAGGAAGGTATAACACAAAGCAATCTTTGTCGGACGAAAGAGGAAGGTATAACACAAAACAATCTTTGAGATATAAGCAATAGAGATGAGTTCAATTTGTGGTCACGAATTAGCTAAGTGCTTAGTTTCGCTTAACCTTACATTGTACCACTCGAATTCATTGAAATTTGTCGATGTAGGTGTCTATGTTATAGCTATTAAAGTTCAAAAGGCTGATTCATAACGGTGAATTAACAGAGAGAGAGGAACGAGTAGAATGCATTATAGCGGTATGCGAAAGAGGTGAAATGCAAAGCAAGCAGTGTCGTAACGTGCCCATACATACATGATGTTCATGAAACAAGTTTTCACAGGTGTCACCTTCATGCGATCATTGATGTGCCAACACGGCATCATTCACAGCGACAACCTTGTTGAATATATCGATGTTTACCGCCAGTAAGTTTTGATTTCTATGAATGAGTAGTTCAATTAGCGAGAAAAAAAAAGTCAACTTATGATTGGACGCATCCCGTTGCTGCATCGAATCAATTATTTGAGGAAATAGTGGCAATTTCTTGTCCATTTAATTTGAAAAAATTGCTCTTTTTGAAGAGATCCATTCGCGAATTTTGTTGAGTGCCATTTAATTTTTTCAACAATTTTTATTAATTCAACATTTGCAATAGCTGATCAATATTCAGCATTTCACTATTTCAACTCAGAAAATAGAAAATATTAGCGAAGTAATTTCAACGCTCAAATAGGTGAGTATCCCTATGTGGAATATTCAAAAAAAAAAGAAAGAACGAAATGAATTATGATGAGAGGTGAATCGAAATCGTAATCTGTCATTGCGTACGCGTCGATCGATGAAATTTGCTGAAGAGACATTTTTGCATCGTTTCGAATTTTTAATGTTCTCTTTAACGCTTATTGCCTCTCGTTAACTTCAAAAGCACATACAATATCAATCAGCACTCGATATCAATCTATTTTTTCACCATAACTCCATATCGCTGTTCGAGGCATCGTTTCATTCGAGTGCGATCTCGTAAAGCAATGTTATTGTGAGCTTCTCGACAATACTGCGCAATTTTGCGTTAATTTAGTTTTATAATTTATCGACAAATTTTTTTAATACGAATATAGATTACATTAGTTTTCAGTGATCCAAATGCACTGTGCTATATGTCGGAACTAATTTTCGGCAAGACATTTCATATGCAATAACACTTTTTTGTTATTTAATGCCATATTCTGCAAAAACTCTCTGAAAAATAAACTGAATGATTTCTGAAGTGAGGGGTTTTTCCCATGGAGCAGACTCATCGATCATAGAACGTTAAAATATGAAAGAACACGTCTGCCAGATAAAACTTTTCTGACATCTGAGTGAAATAGTTGACCAACAAGCATTCTCAATATTTCAAAACGATCCGCAACCGCTTATCATTTCAATTTCTTTTGCTAATATTTGCAATAAAAAATTAAAAATAACACTAAAATTTTCAGCAATATTTATGATTAAATTCGATTTCATCTGATAAAGTTATCATGTGGCGCATTCATTTACCTCTATATTATAATTGTTTTTCGCATAGTACTAAGATATTCCACTCTTAAATGAATATCATCAAAAATATTTCCGTTGTTATATTTTTTTGCATTCATTTCGGCTTTTAATATTTTTTATTTGCTTAATCAACATTCATATATTATTCAACTCTAATAGTTTTGCTTAAGATATTTCGATATATTGAAATAGCAATGTTATGTTAAATATTTGGCAATGAAAGGATCTAAAGTATCGATAGCATCAATCTCATTAATGGAAATAAATTTTCATATTTTTTATAAATGCTTTTTTTCTATCGTCTTTTTCACTTAAATATCTGAGTCGATGAGTAATTTCACCACGAAATAATTCATGCATGAAAAAGTGGTGAGATAATGATCGAAGAGAGGGTTGTTGGAAAGCAAGCAGTAAGGACTTTCGATTTGAGCTGCTAGATTTGCAGATGAAGGGTTATAAATGATGAACAATTGAGATAAGTGTAGTGCGCTTTTGTTATCACAACTCTTTATCTCGATACTCATGAGTAAACGTTCATTCCATTCGCTTATTTATTTCTTCAGAAGCACAGAAAACACTTATTTTGAACGTTTTTCTACATTCGGCGATTTTTTTGTTAGCAATTCCAATCGAGAATGTTAGACATATTCAGTGATATTTTTCTTCATTTTAATGCGAACAAATAAAAGCTATAATCTGAAATAGGATATGTCGTGATGAAAATAATGACTAATGAGGTATCGAATTCATCGGATTCCTCTCAGAACTGAATCTTGCAATCGCTAAAGAATGCTGTTGGTAATTAAATAAGAGTGTGCTAATGTAAATCCATTTCCACGATGGCCACAATGAGAAATCGCTGAGCAGTTTATATTGAAGGGAATTGGAGAGAGTCATTCTATCTCACTGTAGAGTCCTAAAAAAGAATCTTAAGCTTTTCAAAACTTTCGATTTCGAAATGGGCATTGATTTTATATTTCAGTGTGTTAATTATCATTTTTCATCGATATCTATGACAAATTTATACAAATTCTATTTTGCGGTTTATATTAGATAGAGAAGAGAGTATGTGAAAGTTACCTTTGCAATCAATGAATTTCATCAACCATATCAAGTATATTTTATTGCGAATAGTCAATTCGGAACAAATATTTTTTCTATTTGAGTGACGGATTTCCTATGGCGCTTTTAATAATACAAGATGGGCGATGGCAATTATAAAGAATATGATCGAATTTTGGATTAAAGGAAGCGAAGTGGCTTACATCAATGCCTTAATGCTGATAGTGTCACATCAAAAATATGACAATGGCTCATATTTGAAGAGGCGAATGTCTTTTAGAAGGTAGATCTCAGCATTATCTATCAAAATGCTTGCCGATATTATTGAAACAAAGATCATAGATAAGTGTAGCAACACCCGAATGCCGTACGCTAATGGTTATGGTTCAGTGATTGCCGATAGACTGTGGAAAGTGCAAAAATCGTTGTAAAAATATAAGAGTTGAGTATTATTTATCTCATCTATCGAACGAAGCCGAAAACTTCCGCTATTCACAATGCACAAATATCCAACCGAATTTTCGTTGTATTTTGTTACGATGTCAACTGAAACAGTCGGAAATGATATCGAAAGCAATTTCGAGATTTTCTCAAAATTGCACTACTTCATCGTATCAATTTATGAGTACCAATTTTTGCATCGCTTCTAAAATTAAACATTTATAACATTTCGATATTCAATGTTATATATGAACCTTAGTTTATTGCTGCAAGAATCGATGATTCTTTCGATGGAAATGAATAGACGTCCGACAATTGATGGGATTACTTGAGATCCATCAGAAAGGTAGACTGCCTTCATGAAAAATTTCCGCATTTGTCGCTAGCAAAAGACAGGAGACATTTTATATAATCTTACGTAATCTACGATGTCTCGAGAAAAATAAACGCTGAAAATATCGTTTGCAAGAAAGGGGACAGACAACTTTATACGGCCATAATATGTCAGAGGTATGAGGCACCATGTCTTACGTATTTGTCCGAGTGCTTCCTCCAATTTCACATAAGAGGAATAAGACGGCAGTAAACTGGGGAGTTGTCGTGGAGATGACTTCGCTCTGACGCTCTCACGTGACGGCTTTAGCATTCGATGGAACAAATCACAGACGTACCTCATAAAAGTCTTCTTTGAGTTATTTAGGTAGCAATCGCCCACTAGCCTTTCATTGCTATTCTTTACGAGCATGCACTTATTTAGCAGATCCCTCATGCACGTAATCAACTACATCCAACATGCGAGAGTTTATGTTTACGCGAGTGCAATACTTCGGATTTGCTTGGTTTAGGCAGCGAAGGTTTTTTTTTTAGCAGAAACAGAGATTTTAAATCCTTTCATACTAATATTCTTGTGATGGTCGATTCGACGTTTCATTTTTTATGCTTTTCATATTGAGTTTCTTTTTGCAGTTTGCATACCGCTGATCCTGCGTCCACTTTTTTATCACTGTTCTCTTTCGTTGCTTTTCGCCGTTTGTTTTGTAATTCGCACTCGTACTTGTGTATAGGTTTTCTATGCATGAAACACTGAATAAATAAATAGATGAATAAAGTTTCGAAGAGGGACGTATAAGATAGAATGCAGGGCGCATCGAGATCTGAAGAAAAAAAGTTGAGGGACGACGATGGATACTTTTATTCGATGTCAGAAATTGTCGCCTTTCCCTCGAAAAAAAGGACAAATTCGAAAGCAATTTTTCGAGAGGGAAACAGAAGAAGATAGCATCCTTGACGGTGATGCTCATAATTTCGAGCATCTATGAAATGCAGACGGAGATTCTTAGCTCAGATGCACGAATTCTCTCAGCTCTCAACCAAACATTAATTGCTACGTTCACTATAGATCAAAGAATGCACTCAAACAACGAGCAACAAAGAGATTCGCCGAAAATATATCCATTATGAGCGCATAGTAAGCGCAACAGATTTACTGCTATATACCATATTGCATACGCTCTGACCTGCATACATTTTGCGTATATATGCGTCACAATAGCACATTTCTTTGTTAAACATTTAGTTGACTGTAAACATCGATTCGGAATAAATTATGAAATAACTCGATGAAAGACGTGATTTGTTTGGATCGATATATGGGCGCAGTTTTGCACTAACGAATTTCGCTTTTGCTTTTTTCAACTTCCGTTTCCTTTTTCAAAACGATTTTATGAAGTAAGCTGCTTCATATCGAATTGACTGAAGGCATAAAATTATTACTCGTTTAGTTAGTTTTTTCCCTATTCGATTAGGCTCGAAGCCGTTTAGGCGATATGTAATCGCTGAAGCAGTTTTATTCTCTATTGTCTGCAGATGGACGACACATGAATGGAGCAACTCAGTGATATATAGACACTGCTTCACTTTCTATTGGGCATCAAAAACTCGTCACAGTCGATAGTATTATATTGTCACAAAAGCCGTGAGAAGCTTTGAGTGAGTGTTTTTCCAGCTTCTTGCTTCGTGGCTAAAACATCGACTAGAGGATATTTGAAGTGTGACTTCCATAAGAGTTAGATGAAAAGAAATAATTTCTGCAAGGATCCGCTGCATTCTCTAGCTCTAGCTCCCCATGCTGTGGACATATCCTAATTTGAGTGAAACAGCTAAAATTGTCTACAAAAATCTTGCGTACTGCTGAAACGAAGTGACAACTCTGTCCTAGGGCATCATCTCCGTCCGACTAGGAAAGCTGATAAAGCTGTCATCGTGCGAGAAGTGGATGATCGCTGTGTGCATTCTTCGTCTAGTCATGGTTTATGATCTCTTCATTGTCCGGCTCTATTGAGTGCCGTTAAGCAAGCATCGTCGATTGAAGCGCTTTTTTTTTCGCGACGAAATTCAGCAAATCTCATGAAAATCTTCCAAAAAAAAAGATGGTCTAGTCGCAATTCTCTTTCGCTATCGTTCGATGGATTATTTTTGAACACCGATATCCTCTGAACGTTTCTCAATTACGAAATAATCTTATCATGAAAGATTACAGATGCGCCAATAAATTACCTCATGAAAGAAGAGCAAAATCCATAGAAATCGCGTTTCCACTCATCATCAAAATATCTGAGAAAATGTTAGTCTCAGTGGCATTGTATAGCCATTAGTGAGCATTGAGGACGAGAGAGTTTCAGGATATTTGTTGGATAAAAGCAAACGGAATCATTTTACCGAATAGACAATGAAAATTTGTTTGGATGATTATTTTCTCAACAAAAATCGATTGACGACAAACTCAGAGGAGTATATGTGGGAGAAAAACTCTCTTAAGAGCTGCAAATTTCACATAAAATCCGAAGTAGAAAAAAAACTAATCTTACTGGCTACATTTGTGAGACAAGTCTTACATGAAACCACTGCCTTAACAAACCGTCATGCTGAGTGCCCCATTCGACTGCAATTCCTTTCCTTCTATGCAGTCTTGCACATTCAAATTCCCATGTTTGAATTGCAAAAGAGTTCGAATTCAGATTGCTACATTCAGTTCCGAAGTCATCATAAGAAACATTTTTCCGTTGCCGAAAGATTTACATATATTTTGTGATAAGAGATACGGGTGTATATTATACCGATTAGCTAATGAATTCACCGACCCTCGAAGCCAGAAGATTGAATATTGTTATGATCTTTGCCGATGGTTAGTCTCACTAAACACAATTGCGTTATCGAGGGTGTTTTATTATTTTTTGATTGTTTAATGACATCGTTGGTATGATGACAGCAATTACAGAAATCATATGTCGTGCTAGAAAATTATGTCATCTTCTCAGAAAGCGATTCAAAAATCATGGAAGTGGAATAAGCCGAATTATGAAAACAAAACGTTAAAAGATCAGAAAGAAAATGAGAGAATATTCAGTGCAATAGTTTGACGTTGGAACTCATAGCACGAAGAGATGCACTTATCGAGAAGGTAGACAAGACGGTATCACAATCAGAGTTTCCACGAATTCTGTAGTCATCTCTATCTCAATATTTCTATGTTCTTGCACAATTTTGCACAAAATGCATTTTCTCTTTGCACAAAAGGGATTGATGATAAATATTGTCTATTTCAATTCATAAATTTCTTTCACCTCTGAACAAATCATTCGTCGATTACGTATCCGATTGTGCGTCTCTAAACGTTGTGAGCCCACTCGGTCTCTCTTACTTCATAGTTGTCTTCAACTAAACTTCTTTTCACTACCCTCTTCTGCCTTATGAAAGTTTTAATTCCATCGACAATTATCGAATTAAGACGCTTCATTCCTGGATGACCTTAGGCGCATGAAAGTAGACCACTGCGAGTTTATGACGAGTTCGACAAACGCGTCATTTTCACTAAGAAAGCGACAAAAAACACCATTTCGTTGGGAGGACCGGGAAATGATTGAGCTCGAATATTGTTGTGTTAGAAAGATCTATTTCAAAGATTTCACGTGCCTTCGATGAGCATTTGGGCAGTTTTTTTTTTGGAAGAAGCGCATTATTTGATGAACTTGATTGCTCGGTCAACCGAACATATTCGACCGCTGCTTTTGCTATTTTGAAGCAGACTTTTCACTTATTCAGTAATATACTATGAAAATCGACTGACACATCCTGGAACTATAAACTGAAGTAGAAATGTTTATAAGTCCAGTTTTTCTTCTATTCAATGCGCGAGTTAAGATTCTTGAATGGGACACCTTAAACCCTCTAGGAGGCTCCATTAGCGGCTTCAATCAATCAGATAGACGGCGGAATCAACAACATGCGAATAATTGAAGCTAATATCTCGAAATTTCGTTGATGTTAAGAGCACTTTATTCGCCTTCCCCTCACTCCCACCTTGCTTCGTAGACCCTTTCTTTCCGATTCATTTATTTCCAATAAAGTAATGACCATCCAAATATATTCACATTCGATTTGTGCATCAGATCGACTGCAGTTGCCAAGAGAGATTCGTTGATGGATTACGCATTATTGTTCGCTTTCAAACAAGGAAGTAGATTTGGCAACGTTTCATTGCCCTTTTGAGAACTTTTGCCTATATCTATTGAAGGGAGGAGAAAAAAAATATTGTGCCATGTCAGCATTTGTGATATGGATTCGAATTTAATTTTTCAGCTTTCCAAAAGTGAATTTCTCGCCGAGATTCCGCATGGAATCCTATTTACCCTAGTAATCATGAACAGCGATCAAAGTGAATATGTCAAAAGGAATCATCGCGAGGTGCACAGAAGATATCAGCGATGCTCGTCCGCAATTTCTGAAANNNATCAAAGTGAATATGTCAAAAGGAATCATCGCGAGGTGCACAGAAGATATCAGCGATGCTCGTCCGCAATTTCTGAAAGTGAATCTGTTTTCTGAAAGGCCAGCGTGTCGTTGATGCAACATTCGCGATTTGGAGATTGAAATCTCGGATCGAATACAGATCACACTGAATCGACGCATATAGAGGAGAACTGACTAGAGAAATGTTGCCGTTGCCATGTTGGAGATAGCTCGATTTTGCCATAGATCTTAGTCTATACACTTGATCCCGCGCGACTGCTTCACATCAAACAGAGAGAAAATCACGCTGATAAGCCCATCCTCCGCTGTCAGCTTCTCTTCTTCTTCGATTAACCTCCCCCTTCCATTACTTATTATTGATTCCTATTCGAGCTCACGCTCATACACCGATGCTCCTTTCAGAAATGTGATAAAGGTTCATCATATAAACCTGATATGAGATGAGGAAGGATGAGGCAAACAAATTCCGAACTAGACGAAAGCTTCAAATTTCGCTATTAGCGAAACCTGGATAATATTTTTCCTGATTATGCGTCCTCTCTAAAAATCTCTACCGAAAGGTCCTCCGCACTTACAAGACTGACCCATGCTCCTCCATCTCCACTTCATACTGCTCTATCTATTCCCTCTGATAAATCCGAAAAAATCGAAAAATTCAATTGCAGTTATAGACCGCACAAGTCAACTGCACAAGAAAACTGCAATCTTCTGTGTCCTAAAACCAATTCTACATTGTACATCCGATGCACGAGACGCTACAATTGTATTTATCCG
>JAARMF010000641.1:7584-19338 GCA_022844705.1 Toxascaris leonina | reverse complement strand
AAAGCTCAAGCTGATCTGTGCAAAAGCTCAAGCTGATCTGTGCAAAAGCTCAAGCTGATCTGTGCAAAGTTCGCTTCAATTATGCAAATTTTTGAGCTCCTTAAGATGTGTACAACCTATCTGAAAGTTGGTGAATCGTATTGAAAACTAGTTTAGCGCGCTTGTCATCATAAGATGTAGAGATAGAGCCTTAACCATGACGAGACCAAATTTCAGAGCGCTTCGTTCAGTTGTTTTTATAAACGGAGAATGTAAGGTAAATATGCACCGTGCACATAGATATCTCCCGATATGCACATAAACGTGGATGTGATATTGCCACAATATGCCCAACAAATGGCTAGTTACAAGAGCGCATGATTAGAATTCCATATTTTGTCCTAAATCTGCTTATAGTGAAAGAATGCTAGATTCGGTTGAGGTTTCAAGCGCTAAATGATGAGATCAATTGAAATTGAAATCAAAGCGTTGCATGATCGTATGACACTAAATATTAGTGGTACCCTATTTCATCACCTATCATCTGATTAGCTGACATTCATATGCAAACCGTAAGTATACCATAAACCTAATTCCACTTTCCCTTGTCCCTCCTCCCACCCCTCCCAATAAAAAAATCATGTCAATTAAGGTTCAACAATATGAGGAAATAATTTCGAAAAAAATTTCCATGAAGCTCACTGGTATTTTGAGTTCGACAATATTGAAGTCTGAGACAATAACATCATGCAATTGGGAAAGTGAACATAGTGTCGAGCAATCGGGGTATTGCTCCCAAATGCACTATAAGACTGGTAACCATACTTACAATATCGGAGGTGTTTTTCCTCTTCAAATCTGTCGGCATTCCTCAGTCATAAGAAAAGTGTCTGTTTATTCTTATTCACAGCTTACCGTTAATGAATACCTTATCCATATAGGCTTACAAAATTGGAACGCTGAGAATGACGCTTATGCGTTACTCTAAAATGAATTAAAATCGGTGTAGCAAGTGAAGAACTCTCATAGCTTTTCACTATTGCTACGGTGCAAAACTGAAGATTGGATCGAGGATGGCGCAGTTCTGTCACGAAAAAGCAGAGCCAAATGGGCCAACAAAGACCGGCTAACGAGGCATTGTGCACATTTTCGCTAATGTGCCCAAGCAAATTACTCGCATGAAATAAGCAAATTTGGTGGGCGAATTCGACAGCCAGCTGAAAAAGAGCTCCTATCACTAAAACACGTTCCGTTTAAGTTGAAACTCCCGGAAATAAGTTTCCATGTTTCGTAAATATTGTTTTAGATTGGGGACCAAAAAAGAGAATGTAGGGAAAGAGAAGAATGGCAATAAGCGGAGACGAGGAGTGGAATTAAAGGCGAGGAAAAAACTAGCATCACTTCTCTCTTCCATTTCACATTGGCAGTGAAATGCAATTGAAGAGAATTTATGAAACGATTAGCTTCACATAAATCTGTAGCAAATAAATCCTCAAATCGTTCGAGAATCAATTCAGATCTATTGTAATTCTCGTATGAGCAGAAAAATAAGCATAGAATCAGCTAGGAAACGATCAGTCTGCAAGAGACATTTAGTTTGCACTTCATTAAATTTGGAATAGGAGTTGCATTCGTTGATGGGCATATATATATCTGTCCATCGATGAATTCGCCGCCCCATTTGCGAGAATATTCGCAGACGATTTGAGAAAAAAAAATAGATATTATTGAAGAAAGAAGCAGATATTATTTTCTACTTTCTGCGATAGTAGTGCATTAGACAACATCGTTTTTTAAATAAACCAAACGCAAAACCGCTTCTCATATGAATTCACCAATAAAAGGGGTTGGAAGAAATGCCGAAGCGACAGTGTAACAAAACAAATAGATTCAAATAGATCCCGCTAGATGGTAAGACATCAGAGGAAGGAATATATGGAGGTGGAGGTGATTTTAATGTCGCCTCCATAAGTTGGCATATGAATTTTCATCGGCTTTCTAGGCAAATGGATGGAAATTAATGTCTGTTTATTGACGGCATTATAGCGGCAAATATCATTTTTTTGCCATAGCATTGCTTCTCGAGATAACGCTGAATTACACCATATCCTTTTTAAAACTAATATAAATGCAAAATCGCTTTTTATACAAAATCGGCGCTGAAACTGCCGCTAATTCAAATCATTAGCATCTGTTAACGATTAAACAAGCAGCTTTGGTTGGCAGCGAACTTTAGTGATATATATCCGAATATCAAGTCTTTTGTCCAATCGCTGAGTATTAATTGATTTATTTAAGTAATGGAATATTTATGAATGAGAAATTACAAATAGTATATCTAAAGACATAAAAGATGTGCTCATGCCTAGTGAAAGATGTGCAAGTCGTATAATGGTGGCCGAGTGAAGCGCTCGTTTTGTCAATATTGGCGTTTTGCTTTCGAGAATTTGCTTCACTCTTCAAACTGCCTTCCTTCTGCATACTGAATTTCGCTTTCCTCTTTTTTTTTTCAACTTGTAAAAAGGCTATATGCTGGTGAAATCGCTAAAAGTATTGATGCGTTTGTTTTAACCATTCTAGACATAAATAAATCGAATTGCCACATTCTTCGTTGCAAAGACAAGCAATAACATCTCGCCAAAGTGATGCAATATCAGCTAATAAACGTATCAACTCGTGGAATCTACTCGAAATGATTGAATAAATCCATTATTGCGGTTTCATTCGTTTTTCAATGTTTCGCCGCTGATATGAACATGGAGGATATTTATATGGCAATGAGAAAGAAATAGGGAAATATGGATTCGTTGAATTATGACGTCATCAATGGTGTTGTTGCGCAAAATGCTTCCATATAATTGCTAAATGACAATAATAAACTGCTTTAAAAGCTTTTATTTCTACATATGTTTCTTTCTATATTCTCAGATTTTGAATGTTTTAAGGGATTAATGAAATTAGAGTAGACAGAGAATGAAATGTCGATTTTATTCTCTCCTCTATGATGAGCGATATGCGTGGAAAATCGAGTAAATTGAAACGTTAACGAAATATTGTTGAAACGATTCAACATTTGAAAATATAATTTATGAATTACGAAGAAATTTTATTGAATAACGCTGATGGTACTCGATTCGTATCGTTTCCTATTTGATCGGATCAATCGATTTATTTACATTCGATTCTTTTTGGCGATGCGTAAAGAAATCAAGCAAGCAATGTGATTTGTTTGCTTTTTCGTTGTTGTATTTGCCATTCGCTATATTTGCAAATCGTTTGCTTTACTAAAAAGTTGAATATTGTAGTGAAACGAAATGACGATAAACTTTTGCAATATAAATTCAACATTTTTTGCATCACTTTGTAATACTCTCAATGAAATTAATGATTAATGATAACGAATTGAAGTGAAGATTTTAGAGAAATTTAAATATTTCAAAATTAACATCGGAATTAAGTGAAAGATTAAATTTTGGCAAAATAGAGAATTTGATTTAATGGCGATTGAAGATATGCAAATGAAACGACGAAGTGCGGAAACAAAGCTATATAGGAATCAACTCGCATCAAGTGGCCGGCATTCCAACATATCCTCATAGATTGAGAAGTGAGCTCACATAATAGCCTTTTTATGGGAATCAATCATTGCTATAGGGGATGCTTTTTGTGGAGATCGAAGAAATATTTCTTTTTTTTTTTTTTATTATAAGACATAAAAATAGAAAGACATGCTTTTCCAATTGATACCACTCCTAAGAGATAAATTTTCGTCTTGAAATCATCGAAAAATTCACGGCAAGAATTTTCCCCTCATTACTACTGTTCACTTACTAAATGATATTTATTCTTTTTGAATTTAAAAAAAAACGAACGAAAAATGATTGGCAGTAATGGGTGTTGCCCTCAGAGATAGGCACAGTATGCGCTTTTTACATTTCGGTTCATCAGACGAACCAGTTTCAGACACTAAAAGGAAAGAAATGCAGTCATTAATGCACTCAAACTCTGATCCCTGCATCTGTTTGTGCAAATTTACAAAAGGCATCTTTTTCAACCAGACTAGTTCGAAATTGCAAATGGGACGCCTACAAAATATTTGATACTTTCACAGGAGTTCTTAGTGTTTTTAACTCCATTCAATTACACTAACCAAGCTGGAAGCTAATTTATGAGTTTGTCCTGGAATTCCAGTTCCACCCCTCCAGTTCTATGCTACAGTTATAGCTCCAGATGTTATCATGTTGGAACTTTCAGCTACGTGAACGAATCATGTAAAAATACATTTAGGTACAAAGCGCCGCCATAATGCGCTTTGCTGAGGAGATTTGNGAATCATGTAAAAATACATTTAGGTATAATGCGCTTTGCTGAGGAGATTTCCAAACGTGCACGAAAATGTGTTACTGCAGTGCTAAAATAGAGTGCAATCAGATGAAGCACAGCATGACGTTGCATTCATTGCATTGAACAAATACTCTTACTTACATGCGACAAGTCTCACATCTTCGCTATTAACAAATCAAAAGTGGATACGAGATGCCCTTCGTCGAGAGGAATAATTTATCTTTGCACAACGGTATTACGCGTACAAAAAATTGTGTTTTTAATCATCTCTTTGTGTTTTAATGAATAAACACTTTTGGAAAATGCAAAGACTTCAAATATACCGAACAACACATATATACCTTAAAACTGGTTCCGCGAATCTGCGAATTTAAACACATCCTGAGAGGATCCCAGATGGATCCAAAAGGCATCTGGAAGATTAGTTAGTCTAAAGAATATCCTTCGCCGCTCTGATATTTCTGCTTCATTCATAATACCTATCTGGGAATTCCTTGGGCAGTACTGAAACGTTGCTCTGATAGAATGGAGAAGCCACTTTCGATCACGCGCTCCCCTGTTCTTTTTTTCTGAATCGGTCGCATAAATGCACCACATTCCACGTTAAGCTATTAAAAAACTCATTTTGTGAGCTGAATTCACAACCAAATAGAAAACGAAAACTCCTACACGGTTTGGTTTATAATCTGACGGCAAAAAAGAAAGTGTCTCATCCCATGCTCAACCCACACCTCCCTCCATCGTCCCTATCCTATCCCATTGTGCATCATAGCCATGAAATTGGTGATTTGGCATATTGAATATGACCTGTAAAACAACTTCACAATTTACATGACTTGAGTCAGCGCTCCAGTAGCAATGAAAATTAAGAGGTGATTAAACAAATGGGTCGAAGGAAATGAAGCGAGCTTTGGATACCAGAGCTGAAGTTAGCCAAATGCAATTTTCATTCCACCCGACGAAGTAGACATCGACATTCAAATCTTCAGACTGGTAGACGGATGTATAAGCAAAAACCTTTGTAATACGGATGTTTTGCTTTCTGAGCACCAAAATCCAAACACATCCGACAAGTTTTCCTTTTGGGCTCTCCGTCGGTTTGAACTTCACTGCATTTACCTGGCCGGTTACTCGGACGGACCACTGCCACATAGCTATCTATACATTTCTTGAGAGAGGTTCTATCAATTTATTACAGCATGTTTTCGCTTTATGCACTTACTATGGTATCTCGGTTCATCGGGTGTCAATTTATTCCGCTGTTTGTTTCATATTCTAGTTGTATACGTTCCCTTGTCTTAGGAAGCATATGACGGCGACGATCCATCTGTCCAGATATATCTATGTCAGCCCCGTAGTTCCTTTTATCAAAACGAAGGAGATACGACAAGAACCGTTGGTGACTTTGGTTCATCTCCTCGCTACCGCACCGTTCTTCTACCCATTCCCTTCAGTCAACTTTGTTTTACCACATCACTCTTCGCTCAGCGAGATTTTGGAAGTAAAAGGATGACTTGGAATTTTACTGGCCAACTTTGGGGAAAAATAACGAGCAAGATTTCGTTAAAAGATCTAGCGCAATATCAGCCATCATAGTTCTTCCCACTATAGAGCATTCTAAACAACAAACAAATAATAAAATGTGTGCCGAAGTGTCTAAATATTTTTATCTGATTCAGCATTTCGCATACAATTCGGTTCTCAAATCATTTTAACAATTGTGACTCAGCGAGTCGCAAAATGCGAGCAAATGTTAAGCAGATTTCAGTATAGATACCCCTTTTCTGACTCGATCGACGAACTAAAGTATATTTGAGAAGGGTAAGCTGCAGGCAACATGGATTGTGTAAATCATATTGATAGCATCGAATTCAATGGTTCAAACGTCAGAACTATCGGGCAGAACGAGAGAGTGACGCATGCATAATATACGCACTGAGTTTACTGTTATCCACTTTGCTTCTTCGCCTGGGAAATATGGGAGTGTTTGGCTACCTAGGGGATGCACTCGTACCTCAAACATTTCAGTATTCTAGAAGGCAGTGGAACTTGTGAGAGTGGTCGATTATCGAGGACAGTAGATGACAGATTGATGGACAATCCCACTGTTATTTCAGTCAAGCAGGTTTTATACAGGTTTCGAGCTGCTAACAGCCTAAACTAGGATGAATAATCGGAAAGAAATTTTAGTCAGAGGTGGGTAAGATTACTTCTCTACGCAGTCATTTTTTTATGCACCCCAAAAAGCAGAATTTTTTGTTGAGATGGTGTACGAGTGGTTGATGAGCGGAATTATAAAAACGTACGTTACGCAAGCAGCATTCTCATCCCTTTCACATACACAATTCAGAACTGAGTAAACAAACACATGCACATTTACGCACACACATCGAACAATTCAAATTCCGATCAAATGTTATGAATGCTTCTTTGTTCTCGTTTTTCTATTGCCCCATCACGAAATGACTACCAAATTTTGTGCAATTCAGACCTATCGAGTTATTGAGATTGTATGCCATAAAATTTAGACTACAAACGCGATCGAGTGAATATGAGTGACGATGACCTTGAGAGTGAGCGAATCGTCACTTATAAAACAATAAAAGTGCATTTTAGATTATCGACAGTGTAAAATATCAGGATCGGTTGACCTTGATGTTCCCCATTATATGTAATTCACCGTTTTCAAATTGCACACTGTCTTTTTCAAGTATCTGAAAGCAGAAGAAATCGTTGCAACATCGTTGATTTCTGAAAGAGTTTCCTTTTGCAGACGGCTGAATGATTATTTCCTTTGCGTCTGCAAATTNTTCCTTTTGCAGACGGCTGAATGATTTCCTCTGCGTCTGCAAATTCCAGACTTTCATTGCATACACTATAAATGCCCCAAATTTCGTGCGAAAAAAAGAGCAAATGAAAATTTGCATTCCAAACTGAGCCAATTGCAAGAAATTTAAGACATCACAATCGATGGAAATGTCGAATTTAGCAACGATTTTTCACATTCAAACAATTTGGCAGACGATGTTTTTTTTTTTGGAAATCACTCTGAGGCTTCTCTGCTTGATTCGGTCTTAAAGCTAGCACGACGCAATCATTGCACATAGATTTGCCTCTGCACATGCCCTCAATTCTGTGCTCACAGTGTTTCAAGTCTTCCGGGTGTTTTGCCAAACAACAATAAAGACGCAGAGACAGTCATTCAACCGCGTCAGAGGAAAATTTCGTCACACTCTTCAAAGAATGACGTCATTCACTCGTTAGAAGATTTAAAATCTGTTCTAGCGATATCCAAGAGTACTTGCAAATATCGGTACAATCCACCATCGAGCATAGAACGAAAAAAATACAAAGATTTGTTGTCATTTATGTACCGCTCACTTATCGGCTTTAGTGTTCCTTTCCTCAGGTTACGTGGGTGCGGCATATACTCTACACGTGAGGTCCAATATCATTAGAGAGGCATTCTGAAACCACACATTTTTGTGCTGGATTCCACAAGGATACTGTGATGTGAATAAATCGAGGCGTTGTAGTAGAAGATGAAGAAAATTAGAAACCATAACGCAATAAATAAATAAATAAAGGAACTATGCTCGAATAAGAAACTATGTTCACATAATGCTGCAAAGTTTTGAGGTTGGACGATGATGAGGCAGTATTTTCTTTGCACCATTCACCATTAATTCATTGCAAAATCGCACTATTGGTTTATTTCTCAAGGTGTATTCAATGTTCACAAAATGATAAATGTCATCTTTATCATTTTCCTTATTTCAATGTCGCGTCAATAGTCTAATCCTAGTAGCGATTTAATGCCCTCTTCATAATTTTTAGTTCGTTTTTTTTAAGTTAGCCGAGTCCATAGGTTACATACGCATAGCCCATATCGTCTTGAGAGCGATAATAATGATAGAGATTTAGGTTCACACCTCAAGGAAATCTTCCGCCTTCCCGTTTCGGATGCTTCTCGTTTTAGTCTTTTTGCTGAGACTATGACAGCGTTGAAGCTCTTTCTGCACATTCGTTTTTTTTGCTAGCCGCATTGCTGAAAAACGTAGCAAGTCTCGTTCACCTCAAGTTAGTAGGGATAACACCATTAACCAAATACTGCTAAGTAATTAGAGCAACAATAGAGCATAAGCAGTGGTAATTGTGAAATTATTGATAAGCCAAGATATGATAAGAACAACACCGAGATGAATCGATATAACTCGTTTAACCTATGTGTAAATTATTTCGTTTGATTCTGTTCTTTGTTATACTCCACAGATGAACCACGAGAAGTCGGTAGGGCTATAAAGTCGTGATAGTAATGATCGTACTAATTAACTGATACTCGCAAAAATTCTATGGATGGTCGCCAATAGTTATAATACTAGTTATTACACTAATTCGTGCTTGTGTCTTCAATTAGAATACTCTTATCGACGATACCCTTATATATCGCTTATTGTAGTGATAAGCGTCATTATCAGCAATAGCTTAAAGTAGATGCGCTTGAGCAAGTTGTGCCTAATAAGGTAATATGTAGTAGTAAGCAGCGATGATGTTTTACCAAGTCGGAATAAGTAATTAGTTTCTGGTGCGATAAGCAATGGTGTGAAACTTATTCGCAGATAATAAAGCAGGATTCGTTATGTGCAGTGCATCAGTTAATAGAGGTATTCTTGATAGCAGCAACAGATTAAGTACAGCATTAGACTAAACTTGTTGAAGTGTCAAGCAATTCCACGTCTAGCCAAATGGCCACTCAGTGGCAGCACCAATGGCAGTGATAATAGCATTGAGTACCATCAGCAGTCCAAAGCGTAATGCACACTCTATGATACAATGCGAGAAGAGGCATTTGTGTATGTTGGGAATGCAAATGAAGGATTAAATGAGAACAAAAGCGAGAACGATCGTTACCAGACATTTTCCCCACTTGAAGATAACCAATTCCACCTAGGGAAGACCTATAGAAGTCCAAGAAAAAACATTCACCTGTCCACTTTCGAAGTGGCAAAGTCTTTGATCTTTCGAAATGGTCACTTTAAGTATCAAGAGAGTGTCATATTCCTAGAAGTTGAGGATGAGGAGTCAAGGACGAGATTTTTATATCGCCGACTTTCTCATGTTCCNGATTTTTATATCGCCGCCTTTCTCATATTCAATTGAAGGCATCTTTCACAGGTACACACGACAGGATGGTCGACATATTGTATGAATTTTGCCGCTCAGTGCATTGAAGCAACAAGTCGCAGCAATTTTTGAAAAGAATAAAACAATCTTTTATGCACTCAAAATTCGTCGGCAAAAAAAATTCTTTTTTTGGATTGCTTACGGAAAGCAATTGGACAAAATTGCCTATCAGGTTTAATGGCACCGTTAAATACCAATCGCACAGCTGGGTGACAAATCGGAACGAAACTCGTTTTTAAGTGAAGCGTATAGACGGTCTCCTCAAGCGGATTCCCTCGCGATTCGGTGGAGTCATTGCATCCCGAAGGAATCAGGAGATGAGGAAAGCATCATCTCGTGAAGATACTCTGTCTTTCAAGAAGCCGAANGAAGTTGATGAAATAACCGGGAATGCAGTAGAGGTCACCTTGATTATGCCCACAAAAATTTGGTTTGCATGTTGGCACTAATGAGAGAGAGACACGTATGCGCGTGGAAATACCATCGCGCTAGCAGATGCCTTCATAAGCGACAGGCAAGTAGAGCCAAAGGCTCTCGAGAGACTGAAAACGGGTCCGTTCATAGCATAAGTATTTCGCAACGTTTCAAAATCTCCTCCAAGGTGATCATTACTTGCATAAGGCAGAAGATCCTTTCGGAAGAAATCACTGCCAAACCTTGGATGAGGCAGCAAACGAAGCATATAAAACTAGTCCGCTAGAAACACGAAAAGGCTGTTGACAATAACCCAAATACATGGCTATCGATAGGTGACTCGAGCTTGAAAGCGCGAAAGCGAATCGACGAAAACAGCCTTGTCATGGGAGGTGACATACAGAACACTAAATGTCCTCTTGAATGTGACAGTATGGATCTGTAGCAGCGTGGAATAATATGCCGTTATGAGATCAGCTGAATACTTTTTCTTGCAGTGAACGAGAGCTTTGTTGTTCTTCCTCTTTCACCAGTTATTTTAACTGTAGTCGTATTTATAGTCCAATATGATACTTCCCTCGTAATGTTGTTGAAGGCGNTCCAATATGATAGTGTTAACTTATTACTTTGCTTATCGGAATGAGATTTCCATATTCCCAGAGAGTTTGGGAATTGCAACTATGGGAAAATTTTCAGGAAAACAAAGGTAGTTGAATTACTCCAGAAACTGCTAATGCACAGTAGTTTCACAAGTACCGACGTCTCTGCTCTGTGCGGTTTTCGTGGAAGTTTTTTTGTTGATGATGTGAAGTGATGATAAGCTGATTAAATAATTACTCGGGCGCTGCATTGTGTATCTCGAACAAACCTAAACAGAAAGCACATAAACTGAGAAGATCGCTTAAATTTTTAGGCTAAAAAGTGAGTTTTGACAACGCTCATTGAGCTATTTCTTGGACTATATATATTAGCAAAAATCCACCGATAAAAGTTTGAGCAATTTGGAGGCCTGAAACTAGCCGGGAAAGAGCGTGCAAAATGTCCATTTAAATGGCGCTTAACATGTGATTTATCACTCAAAAACGGAAGCTTCTCCTCAGCTTGAGTTCAATGATTTCTTCATCAGATTGCAACTAATGAGTAGGACGAAGTTATCTAGCCTTATGCGGTATGCATATGTCGATTCAAGACAACGTTTTGTTTTTATCAGTCTATTGTTTTATATATCTCATTTGTGTATCTGAGTGGTGATTCGAACGCCTCTATATCCCTTCCCCCTCCCACATCTTCTGCAATAACGGCGAATGTTTCTTTGTGCAAAAAATAGTGAGAAATCATTGAAATGTGCCAATAATTCTCACTTCATTCATAGAAAATTCATCACTCGTTTCGAATGTTGGCAGTAATTGTAGATTGCGACGTTCATTCTTCATGTATAGCGATCGTTTCCACTCGTGAAACAGCGACCGAAAGGTGCAATGCCATCAAGCATATATTTCGACCTCTCTATGCTTTTAACTGTGATATCATTGAGGTGTTTATTGCTGCTTTGATGGCCCGTTTCGAATTCTGCGGGAACAATGCCCAATGGTGAACCAGTTCTTTTTACAGGACAATAGCAACAATCAATGGCCAATTGTTCGCTTCACTGCAGCTAAAAAATTTTCTCTAATGTGACAGCGTAAGTGAGCTAGGAGCACTTGAAATGTTTGGACGCAAATGTGCACGATAGATGTGGTGGACGCACTGATGGGAACGGGTAGAGGGAAGCGGGAAGATGCGGAAAGGGGATCAAGGAGACAGTCTCTGCAAACAGTGTTCTGCTTTTAGGCA
>JAARMF010000640.1:54743-70292 GCA_022844705.1 Toxascaris leonina | reverse complement strand
GGGGGGGGGGGGGGAACATTTGCGGAGGTAGACGAATGACTAGGCAAGTTGCAAAGGAAGATGCGTTGCATTAAGAAATACTTTTAGCTTGTTGCCATCGAGATCGAGAAATTTGTTGCCGGTTATCTGGTTCACAGTAAATTCAGGAATGTACTTGTCGAGGCCCATTTGAATTAGAAGCTGACAGACGTCATCGCAGGTCCAATGAACGACTTGTAGTCCCTTAAATGCAAACGATAGAGCATTTGTTCACTCAACAGACGGAAAAGCAACATATGTTGGTGCAATCTTTCGCCCCTCTCCATTTTACTTTATTACACTGTTTTCGTTTCGTTTCTTTTTTTTTTTGCTAGTGAATTTTCTACTTGTCGCCAACAAACGAACAAACAACGGAAACCCTTGGGCAGGATCGAATTCGACTGCTGTAACAAACTGAAATAAAAGGCGACGCTCTGACGAGTCCCTTCCTCTCATCCTATTTCATAAGACCCTGTCACTCGTCTTAACGAACAAGCATTCGCGACAGCCTATTGAGAAGAGCGCAGCTGTGCCCACTTCTGTGTGTGGCTGTTGGTCCGAGCATCCAGTTCCCGCGAACAGAAACTATTGAATCTATAATCGTTTCTCGTTAAAAGCACTTTCGTTATAGCTGTCCTTGTCGGCAACAGCATTTGCCAAGGTTCACTCGCAATAGGTGGAATGAGACTTGCAAGACCTTGTGTGGAAAAAATTGTGTTGTGCACTCCGCTCCTCTCCCTCCTGTTCCTGCTGACTTCCCACTAAACGACGATCCAAGGTAGCCTCAACAATTCGCTCTCACCTAACGAGCGCCCCAAAACTTACTACGACACCTCAAAAACGACTGCGACATTCTGTCTATTGCATTGGTTCCCGCATCGATTAAACATGCGGCCAGCAAAGTAAAAACTGACCAAACGTCCTTTCAGATGTGACACATTAACCTTCTCAATTTAAATGCCGCTGTCAGACAGCTGCAAAAAGCGTCGCTATGAAAAAAACGTTACATAACCGTTCCGTTGCAATTAGTGCTCCATTCAGAACTGACCAGCTTCCGAAATAAAGCGCCGTCTGCAGCATCAGGTGACGCAGCAATAGTTTTTGTGGCCAAGGTCAACCATCTATTATAAAAACAGGTCACTTATTTTCCACACACTCCTTGCTTGAACTCCTCGCTTTAGCTACATTTTTGGCTCGGCAGTGCACGGAGTTGCAAACGAACACAGCGGACGTGATGATCAAAAATGCTCGTGTTTTTAGAATTGGAAAAACAAAAATAGTGTAGAAGTCAAATATGGGCCGCCCAGGGCGTCATATTTACAATAAAATTGCTTCCAATGAGTAACATATGGAAATATATAATCAAAACACCGTTGCGAACACCCACAGATGAATGTTCGGGAATAAAAAACGCTCAAGTTGCTAATGCAGCACGTAGACAGTACGCAGTCAAAAAGTATTTAGCCAAAAGCCAAGATGCAGCGCACTGTGTCCTGAAACAGCTTATGAAGCTATGGATAGAGCCCTCAATTCGCTCACAATAAATCATCTGCCATCAAGGAATCCATGTGCCAAAACACATTTTGATGACTGTGCGTAACAAAGTCAAAGGTGACCATGCGATGCAGCAGTCAGAGGTTCATTCAAGCTGTTTTTGATCTGATAATGTCTCGTCTTGTCAAATTACTGTCATGGTCAGAGCAATCAACCTATGAAATTTATGTCGAAATGCGCGCACATAAAATACTGTTTCACTGGATCTTTAAACACATTAGAAGGTCGCATATGACCTCACGGAAAACAAACTCGAGAAAGCATACCTGGATTGATTCAAACGACTCCCGCCAAAATTCATGCTCTGCTGAAAATTTTTTTTTTCTGCGAAGGTAACATAATGACCGCAATTAAAACCACCATAGATTTAAGCCATAAGCAACACACCGCTATAGAGAGTAGCATCTGCCGCCTTAATCAACTCGTACTGAATGGGAAAACTAGCCACCATATTAAACTGGACTGCTCGACGATTAAAACGTGAATATAAATGTATAGCACGGCCACATAAAGCTACCAAAAAAAGGTAAGCGACAGCTTCAAAAAAAAAAAAAGAAACGCTCCAACCTGATCATAACTCAAGATCTTTTGCCGCAAATGCAAGACGGCATTCCAAAAATAACAAAAGATTCTCCAGCTGTAACCGATGAGCACAGTGCTTGTTATTGGCCCGCCCCAAACAGATACGCTAAATCGACATCAGATGCCAGCACTGAGAATCTCAGGTCAATCAAGACTACTCGAACTCCTTTGCCTCAGCAAAGGAGTTCGGGTAGTCTGAAATGTTAACTGCCACAAAGAGTGTGCTCGAAACGTTAACTTTCAGTTTATTACATATAGGAGAAAATATTTACTCGTTATGTAACGTCTCCTCAGTGGGAACAGTATTTTCCTCTGCGTGAATTTATGTGGCATCGCCGGACTAGCTGGTTCAGAAATCCTCGGCACCGGACTACCGCACGATGATTTCTGCTCGTCACATGATGCTCCTTCTTCAGTGCAGCTATCGGCACCACTTTCCGCCGCTGTAGTATGTCGAGAAGTTGTAGGTGGTAATCGAGAAGTCTGTAAGAAATGTCCGTTCAATATGCGCACGTTTCCACGATAGTCCATAAGACAAACAAATCTCCATTGTTATAACAATGCCCCTTAAATCAAATGAAAGCACAAACGCTGCTCTTTAACCTTCACCAAATCCTTGCAGATTCCTGCTGGAAAAAACTTTTCTAGCAGGTATTTCTCTTGCAGGAAGCAATGGCAACAATCTTCTATTGCGAATTCATAGAATCTAAGAAAAACTGAGTCACCTTCAGGGTAAGGATTTCCAGGTGCAAATTTCGAAATGTGAATTTAGCTCCGATCCATCATGCCGTGGTAGAATGTAAACAAGGCCATGAGCCATTGTGTGACCTGTACCAGGACGTTTGTGCCGTTAAAGTTTCTCTTCGAACCTTGAAGGTCCAAACCAGAAGTTCTGCTTCAAAAACATCGTAAGTCACATACCCAATGTGGGGAGCGCACAAACGCGCGAAATATTATTACTTTACTGCGGAATGGCAAAAACGTACTTCCATGCCTCTTCAAAAATGCTGCTAAAGGCGAACAGCTCTCAAATTACTGTGGCACCTTCACAGCAGAAGGGAGCGAAATTCGTTGCAAAAAATTATCAAAGCTGAAGTCTTCTGCGCTGTTTAAATAAGAACTACTTCATCGTTTAAAGTATGTACCGATGACTCGAAATACATTCATTCTTCATCAGGAATCGAATTAATGCGATACAGAAAACTATTAAGTGACTACCTGACTTGCTTTAACTGCAACAACTTTCGAAATGGAAGTGCTGTGTTCGTGCGGACAAGTGGGTTTATAGGCGAGTGCCGGGCTTACATCACGAGTGGCAAGCTGCTCCTTCAACTCTGACAATTCGCCCTCCATCACGCTGGCACGCCTATGGCAAAGAAAAGCAACTTTAAAAGCACTCAGCAACAGATAATCAATACCGATTATTCTCATAAAAGTTTCGATATCCTTATGCGAGAATAGGGCTAACATTGATCCGGAAGCGTCAACCTACTAGGCGGCTGTCATAGGGCAATTTCGCTTCGGCGANGCAAAGAAAAGCAACTTTAAAAGCACTCAGCAACAGATAATCAATACCGATTATTCTCATAAAAGTTTCGATATCCTTATGCGAGAATAGGGCTAACATTGATCCGGAAGCGTCAACCTACTAGGCGGCTGTCATAGGGCAATTTCGCTTCAGCGATCGCTTTTACACAGCTCACGTAATTCAAACGTTGTGATGTGCACAATACGAAGACCTGCAGCTAGGCCGAATTCAAGCAGTGCAATTCAAACTCTCACACTTACCAATTAACTAACACCCACCTACGCAAAATTAAACACGCCACTGCGTCCTTTGTTAGTTACTCAACAGTTTCTTTAATGTGCGAATGACCCCCCACCGTCCACTTACGATCTAAACCTTTCAGAGTACGACCGCGTTTAAAGTTCATACGTAATGCAATGGCTTTAAAAAAACTGCGTTCTTGATATAACGCAAACTTGCAGCATCAGCTGCGGAGAAATTGTTGTGGCAAAACAATGAGACAATGGGCCAATCTCAAAGCGATCCTCTATAAATCTCATTCGAACCGTCAAAGCGGCTTCGAGACTGAAATATGCAGAGGTAACCTCTCTTGGAGGCTTTGCAAAGCCAAGTGATACACTAAAAGCGGATTATTTATATATATTATAATACAGTGTCTTTTGAAAATTTTGACATCAGACATTGGCTGCGAATTATAACGAACCGTTGCGCCATTTCTTCGAGGCGCTTTTCTAATTCCTCGATGCGTTCTTTAAGCTGCGATACGAGACTGCTGTAATGTGCGTCTTTCTGACGTAGTTGATCAACATGCGCCTCTTCACGCTCCAGCAACTCTTTCTCCCTACAAAGCGCCTTGATATTGTTATGCAACACTGAAACACCACAGTGCAATAGTGTGTCAACGAAAATTTTTGTTCGTAAGAGTAACAGCGAAACACCAATAAATATATAATATATTTGGGACAGTATCGCAGTAGCCATATCGGAACAAGAACGCTGTATGAAGACGCCAACATTTTATCACGAGGCGTACTACAATCTAGAAACGCAAGCAACCACCCCACTCATGGCGCACAATGAGTCAGTTCAAACTACTTCCTGAAAAACTTCGCTCTAATGCAATTTCTTAGTTTGAAGTAGTCAGGCGGGAATCAATTGCTTTTAAAAAGCTTGACGACAGTTCACAAATATTTATCAAATAAGGTACAAGCGTCGTCTAACCCGAAACGCGTACCAAAACATCGCATTAAATAAAAAGGTTTCTGCGTCAAAACGTCTATTCTTGCAAACATGAATTATCTCACACACTTTTATATGGAAGAACAACGACTTGCAACACCTCACGCACATTTGTATAGTCTTTAGTTACCTGGCAAAACTTTATTTGACACAGGCTACCTGACCTGGCCTTTTCCGAAAGCAAATCAATTGAAGGGCAATCCATCCCAGATTAATCGAACCAGTTGAACCGGTCTACATAATACACTGACATCAATTTTTGAAGGTTAGCGATCAATCAACGAACAATCAAATAAAAGACCGATGAAATCTTGACCATCAATCATCCACTTGTAAAGCGATTCAGTCAACCTATGAGAAGAAAATGGGCAGGGGTTTCACAAGACGCTCCAGTGGTATCCCATCGCCCGTTAGCCATACTGTCCGTCGTTCCAAAGATTTACTTCCGCCTCTGAGCTCAGCACACGCGATTTAACGCGCAAGGGCGAAATTTTTTACAAATAGCCATTTGTCGTGGCATCATCATACTGAACGAACGTTTATGCCTTTTCGAAAAATTTTATATTTTCCGATAAATGAGAAAATTTGATATCTCGAAGGAACAGTCATCGATGTTTATGCTTTTTCATTCCAATGCATGCAACTTGACATGCATATCCCACCTCTATAGATTGTAGTGGAAAAAAAGTGCAATTTCAGCTATTTTCTTTAGGGCATCAAAATCCAATGCAGCAGCATTGAAAGCAATCTGACAAAAAGTGAACTCCCCAACAATTTTTTCAGCGAGTGAAGTGAGAAAAAATCCATGATTCAAAGTAGGACGGAAGCAGTTAAAAACTTTTTGAGTTTAGTTGCGCAAAGTCAGCCTGATATTTTTAGAGCCAGCGAAAGTGACAAAAAAAGTTGCGTTCGTCGACAACCAATTCTTCCCAGTGCTCACTGGATTCTCGATATAAGGAGGGGTGTGAACTCCCCACCTTTTCTTTATACCAACAGATGTCAGCCTAAACTGCAGTCTACAACGGAATCTCTCATAGAAATCTGCTTTTTGAAAATACAGCACTGTGTTGACTATGTCCACCACTCTTCGGCTTCCACTTTGTAGCTAGCGAAAAACTGTAACGAGATGAAGCGAAACAACTGCTCCTTGCACAGGCGAATGATGTAATAGTGATGTATGAAAAACGTCAAAAAAAGAAGCAAAATGAAAAAATCAAGAAACAGAACCCAAAGCGTCTAGATGGGAGCAATTTGAGTTGACAGAACTTGAATTAATTTGAGTTAACTTAATTACAAAGAACACACTAAGCGCAGACAAAATAACAGTTTATTGCCTGCCACGACAACTGCTTCAAATTGTTACTCCAAAGCATAACAACCCCTTTCCCTACCAACATCCGCTTAAAATGTTCGAGGTACTCGGCCAGTGCGAACACCAGCATAGTGTGAAATGCCAGATTACCTTTCCTGGTAACTCCTAAGAAGTTGGTTTGCCTGCTCATATTTGTTCTCGAGCATTGCGTAGTGGCTCTTTGAAGTTTCCAGAATTTCGCTCATCTGATTCGCTTTCTTTTGCGACTCATTAAGTTCCAGTTCGAGGGCAGCAATCCTTTCCTAGAATACTCATATTGTGTTTCACTTCTGTTTGACATTAACAGATTAACAGCACGAACAAAAATTTTAATCCGCTGCATTAATGAGTTGCTAGACAATCTGATTTCCGCTATCAACGATAATCTTCTGGATTCAGCAAACGAATCATATGTGGGCAGACCCTGTCAGCAACCCTCCATGCAAATGGAGGATATACTTATTGCAATAGGCGGGGGATTCATAATGAGTGGGGATGTGCGCCCGCCACCTCCTCGCAAGTCGCTCATCATGTCTTCGAAAGTGTTCTAGTTTGTCACAAATCTATTTTCTTCCTTAGATCGTTTAACAACGACACGAGGTGCATCTCTTTCTTCAGTCGTGAAAAACAAAGCCAAGCTAGACACACCCGAATTTGTTGTTCATGCTGTGGCGCCATTATTGCCATCATCGACTGAGATTCTTCTTCGTCGCTGTCTGGGTCGTCGTCGATACGGTCCACTTCGCGTGCTCGATCCGCCTCGAGAGACTGTCTAATTAGTTGCGCCACTTCACTCTCATCAAGGTTAGACTCACGTCCGATCGTAAATGTGACCTTAAATCGGGCCAACTGATCAATTCATTCGCTATTCGAACACGTCATCCATAATACTGACAGATCAATAAGAAATGTGAAATGTTGATTGTATATAGCCGGCACCACATGGGACCTGGTAACATTGAAGTCACAGTACCGAGAACAGGTAAATTCCGCAATGACAGGCACATGCAAAAAACTGAAATCAGGCAGGAGTTGATCCAAAACATGACAAGCTTTCGTTGCGTCGAAAGCTCCAAATACGAAAAATGATAAGTTACCAAAAAAGTGCTGGACGCTAAAAATTACTGCAAACGTTCGAAGCTACGTTAGCATACTTCTTCCTCCTCTTACACGAAAAGTTCTATTTCCATTTATCGTAGATATCGAACTTTTGTGCGTCTCATTACTTTTTGAGTAGAAAGACAAAAAAGACATCGACAGTATCACATTCATCCTTACTATAAAACGAGATCAATTTTCGTTAATAGGATGAATGAAGAGTTTTTGTTATAACGAATCAGTTCGTTTAGAACCGAGCTGGAAGATGCAACGCTCTTCGGAAGTTTGCTCTTTTGGAAAGTGGAAAATGGTCACATTATTGCCTCAACCGGTATTTTGATGCGATCCGAATATAGTTTGTCAAACTTCAGAAATGAGCAGCTAAAAAGCGAACAACTTGAGGACGCTGAAAGAATGCTGAGGGGGAATGGAACCTGTCGTATGATGCCTCTTTTCGGTGATATTTGTTGTTTTTAGTACTTTATAGACCTTCCATAAGGAAGGCGATTCGAGATCCCCAACGCCCCCTTCTGGATCGCTCCTTCACATATCCAATGATTGATATAACCATTACGCTTGACAAATGTTTAGAGGAGATCACTAACAACTGCAAAGCAAGCTTTTTACTCACCTTATTGGAGGTAGATCGAAGCGTTTCCGCAGCGAATATTTGGCTGACACCGACCAAACTAATGCCGTTGACGCTAACGATTTGATCACATACACGTATTCGTCCGTTCCGATATACGGCCCCACCCGGCGTTATACTCTTCACAAAAATGCCCAATTTCTCCAAACCGGAGTCTGCGCCAACACCCATACCGATGATCGACACCTGAAAGTGCATTATTCAGGAAAATCAGTATCCGGAAACCTGCAAGCACAAGCGGTACTTTTATGCTTCTATCATCAAACACCCATCTGTTCGATAACGCTTGTGAAACTGATACCATGAGAGCAATTCAAAGAAATAATTTTCTTACCTATATCAAATTCTGATCGCCATATTCCTAAACACTGCGAGCACATCACGCTTCAACCGCGACATGCTTTCCACCCGCTTGCTGTTCTTAACTCCGCCACCGATAGAAATGATCCCGTTATAGTTGCCTTTGCGAACAAACGATAGCAAAGCACACGTACAAAACGTTTGAAATGAGAACAACACAACAGGCCGACAAAAATATACATATGTGATTATATGCTAAGAACATACGCCAAGACCCTCCGCGCCCTTCTCCAGCTCGACGTCAAAAATTTCCATTTTGTCTAACCGCCTTTCTAGCTCGTACTCCGCGCACGAGGCCACTGGGTCGATGTCATCATTGCGTCGGTCGTAATCTGCGACGCTGTGGGTTGTGAAAACCTAAAAATCCACTTAGGTTTTCATTTTTGCTAATTTAGGCAGCTAAAGCAAAGGTAATTCATTGCCTCGGCATACCAAGAGAAGCCAGAAAGTTCTCAGATCTTCAGCAACCCCACCCCTCTCCCCCCTCATTTGCCCATGACTATTGCTAATCTTGAGGTGGTCCAATCCAATCAAAGGTTTTCAGGATGGTATTGCTTTATATTTTATTGAAAGATGGGCCAATAGATGAAGAGATATGCAATGAAGCACCTTAATCGGAGCAGTACTGAACGAAACTTTTCGGCCGCTCACTTCACCATCTGGAGATAGGCCTCTAAGCATTTCGACCACTTCGATCGTGCGCCCATCTGCATTGCCTGTCGCAGTGGAGCACTCTCCCAAAGTGACGTTCGCCTCCGGAACTGACTGCGCACCGACAATACTACACCGCTCGTCATCCTGCTTTCTGCTCTTCACCAAAGCATAAGTTGTGTGCCTAATCGATGGCTCCTGCTGAAGATAGCATTTCCTTGGAATGAACCCTATTTCCACCCAGTGCTGAAGAATGATGGATGAAGCAAAGCAAACAGCCAAATGAAGCCTAGCGATCGTAAATGTGATATGAGATGGCTGGTATCTCCAATGCATTGACATTTTTATATCCTCATGTTTGGTGCACAATATTTTACTGAGAAACGATTGATATGCTCCAGTAGGAAATTTCGTTAAAAAAAAACCGTTCGACCATTCTTGTCAAAAATGATGGTACTGATCGCAAAACCTGTTCAATCTATGATGTGCACGATTTGCTGGAATCACGCTTCGATGGCGGTTTTGAACGAGTCGATTATGCCAAATTTAACTTTAAAAAACTTAAACCAGATAAAAAAGACCCGATGCCAAAAGAATGGTGCAAGAGATGTAAAAAAAAAGCATCGTCAACTTATGCTGGATTATTTCTTCGTTGTGCAGTCGCAACAATTGCGAAATCAAAAGCAGCATCGTGACATCGTACGAAAACAACTTCACGGTGTTATGCGGCACTACATTTTTGATGATGGGTTTGGATGGCCGTTTAGAGAAAACAGCCAGCAAGCAGCAGGCTTTTCGGCACTAATTCGAAACAGCATTATATCCGAGTAATTTATATGCTTCACTGAGTACGACATTCTCTCAAAACCTAGCTTTTTTTCTAGCAGCAACAATCGTTTTCATTCCACAAACAAAAGCTTGCAGTATTTTCAAAACTCGAACATTTCAAGCATTACGCTATGCATCATATAAAATGCTAAAAAGCTCAAAATTACAGAGCTAGAACAATCGTCTCAATAGTTCAAGCAACAGCTCAAGTGCCTCCTACCGTTATGTGCTTTACAAATCCCATACCAGCATATGATTAGAAAACTACGAAATCCCTATTTCCCGATATCTCTGCACTGAACAAATCGTCGGTCGTTTCATAGAAGTTTGTCTTCCTATTTAAGAACTGAAGGTTGAATTCGTTCATGGTTTTGGGAAAATACAGAACAATAGATTCTCCCAACTCATCATAATGAATGGCATTATGTCACTATCCAAAGTGAGCGGAGTATCTTTTTCGACGCGATGACCGAAAATAATCTTATATTTAATCACAATTCAGTACTTGGGTTGTAATCTTATTTCAACTATATTAAAAAAAGCGTGACCTAGCTTCGTCTTAGTAGAGAATAATAGGCCCTAGATGCTGCTGCAGCACAAACACAAAACCAACCTTATCGCTGTCCTCATGAGTCACCACAACGCCATCAACACCGTAACGACGCTTGTAGAATGATGGATCACGCCAATACGGTTCGTAGAGTTTTGTTGGTTTGGCTATTGTCGTTGATGTCATCGAGGCGGAAGTGGAACCCTCATTCGAAACATCACATTTTCGAGCTTCATTCGTTTTTGAGTATACGGCGCTAATGTTGCTAAGCTGCGGAGAGCGATTCTGCGAAATACGATCGAGATCTGACACCAAATCCGAAAAATTCCTTGCAACCTGAACTTTTCTACATCATTCACTTTTTGAGTGACGAAGAGCACACATATGCAAACATCTTTTCAAGTATTTTCGACTTTCTGTAGCATTTAAAAACTCTTATATCGTTTAGTGGTTTACAAGTGCATCAAACGCCACATGGAATGGCTAGACCACCCAATCAACAGCAGTGCAAGAGGAATGACGCTATCTCTGACAAGACAGTGCTAGCATTCAACGATAACTGCACTAAGCGATTACCTCAGAAATTGAATAAACAAGCAAATATGCAACGAATCTCAACAACAGAAACGAGGAACACAGGTGAATTGTGGATCAGGTCGTAGGCATAAACAGCATACCACTTTGTTATGACGTAATTCTGTGGAGAAGCTAATCTGCATGTAAGAATTCAACCGCTTGGAAGACCACGCGACTAATGAAAACTGAGTCAAGGAACTGCTTAAGAATTCAGATTTCGAGTTCCATTGAAGGAAATTAATCGAGCTGTTATATGGAGGAAGGAAGAGGACATATTAGACTATTTCGCTGAAGTTGAAGCTATTACACTGAAGACAAGGCACGTAATATCCGGAAGGTGCAAATGCAGTAAGGAAGGGATAGGGACATACGTACGCTCTCTCATTCTTCTTCACCGCGAACTCGCGACTTAGATTCGTACACTCGGACTTGATAGAATGCGACTGAGGTCATAAGGAAGAGTATGGTTAACTCTACGAAGGAATTTCTTATTATCATTTCCTCCTTAGCGACACAAACTTTCATCATTCGGCATATTCGTCAAAGCCCAGCACATTTCTTCAGAATTCTGAAATAGGCCCAACAGGTGCGTGAATGAAAAGAATCTGAAAAATTTTGCATAATGGTGCAGAAAATTTTCCGAGCTTGCATTCGCTAGCACACTTTTCTGCAGAGAAATTACTGAAGAGAATGCTCCCTCTCCCCTTCGATACTCAGGAAGGGGAAGCAGGAATGTGGGTGAAAGCGTCAATTTGAGATCACACTTTAATACAGCAGTGAGGGAAAAGACACATCGAAAAGACACATGTCAGCAAAAAACCATTAAAACATTCTTTTCGGCATTCCTCGGAAGAAGGCATATTATTTTCAGTTCTTTCCGCGCTTTTAACCAATGTTCATTACATAATAACTTTGAAAGCTCACTACCTATGAATCCACAATTCAATGTATGTCTCGAACTGAGATTTCATCAATTCTCCAACACCTTTAAAAAAATAGGGCTTTTGGGTGTTTGCAAGAAGCTAATTTAGAGTGTTTGTGCGGCATATATCGCCAAAAGTTCAAAACCATTTCCATATGCGCTCATTAGGGAGCTGGTAATTGCTCACGCATTCAATCCCCCTCCCCTCCCCCCCCCCCCCCCCCCTCAATAAAGGGCTGGTTTCTATAAGTGTGGACTCAAGTAGCGAAAGGCAGCTGCCGCCCAGATATGTCACGCCTTGATTCCGCTCAATTTCATTAGTGGTCTCAACTGACTGCTCGCACTTATCACAGTTGCCACTGTTTCTTCACCACTGCTGTAAAGCCTTGCTTCTAGGAGAAGAAAAATTCGAAGAAAAAGCTCTAGTCACGCGCGAAATTCGCGGATGCTTCGGTCGGCGAGTCACGTCGGACATTATTTCTTTTCACAGGAAGAAACGCTCACGAAATTTCAAAACGTCGGAAAAAATTCATAATTTCGAAATTATCAACGTACCAAGCTGAAGAAGGCGCTCCTAATAGATCGAAATGCTTAATGCTTTGGCCTGCAAGCTAAACAAGCTGAACAATGTAGCCAGACAATCAAAAAAGAAAAAAAGGCAAAAGGAAGGCTCAGATGTGACACTAACGTGACATACGTTTGCGCGCTCCAAATCATCGACTGCTCTAATGTTTACAAAGATTTGTTTTTGATTCGCATCTCACCGGATCATAACTTCACCTTCAAGGTTTACGGAACCGTAGTTGTCGAGAATTCGTACTTGGTAAATCGCAACAAAATTGGGGGAAAGACCATACTTACATGCAGATTATACTCATCGTAATTCATCGCGGTAACTTTTGTGATTTTCAAGTCAAAGCAACGGATGGACAGGCAGACACACAGACACACACATACGCGCAGGCGTGACCTAGCCTCAAGCTTGCAAAAACGCATAAAAACAAAGCCTTTATTCCAGTGGCGATTATTTTGACCTCCGTTTTATCGCTGCATTATTCCCTGCTCTGTGTGTTAGCTGTGATTTAGCTATAATTCAATAAAAGAGAAAGTTGACACACTAAGTCCTCTTCCATTTCTGCTGACCATGTCAAGTGATAGTCAAACGTCTGTGCAGCGTGACAAAATGACAATGCGTTTTCCTAGAGAACAGATCGATTTCATGAATCCTCAGCTAAAAATAGTTTCAGGTCGAATCGAGCATTGCATAACAAAACTGATCAGCAAGTCTAAAGAAGACGATGAAAAGTAACCATTAAAATACATATACAGACACACATAAATACACACAGGCACTCCATTATCACAATTTCCATGTGTGGAACTCGAGGAAAAGGCACAAAATAAACGCATAAGGTCTATCGACTGTTGTTCTAAGCAAATATCAAATCGCATTCTAAATGCGCGAAATGAATCAAACAGGATTTGGATATAGTGGAAAAAAATTACTGAATGTAATGTTTTCATTAATCGCACTAGAGCGTAGGGGATCAGTATCGTGTTAAATAGGGCCTCTTGTCTCCCCTACGCGGTAGCGATAACACTGATTATATCTGTTGATTAATGACAAGATTAGCACTGGATCCGAAAATGGTACTCCCCCACAATCCGGCAGAACTTCGAAAACACAACGACAATAAAGCAGAAGATAGCAGATAGAATATTGCAGTTATTGATTTAAAGGTTAAAAAGTTAAAGAAGAAGTATTCCAAGCGAGTGTTACCTTTACCTTGTTTAAAATGAACAAGTACGCTTAACTGAAAACAGAATGCATGAGAAAAATTCCAAGAGAAATCAAAAGCGTTAAGTAAGATTAAATTTTAGTGGCACAAAGAATCATCATCGCATCAGAAAATGCAAACATTAATCAACGCTCAAAATCTTTGTTGTGCGCTATGAGCCATTGACAACAAAATCTCCACTAAAATTGAACAACAACGACTGAAGAAAACAATCGACGTTCAACTTTGCACCGATCTCTACTAGCCACAGAAATGAATACGCCTCCGAACATCCTACTTTTTGAAAAAAAAAAGATGTGCTTTGCGGTATGGATACAGATGGAGCGATTCATTACCTGCAATCTGCTAAGAAAACCCGTAGACAAAAATGATAAAAAGTACTAAGCCAATGTCTGTTTCGACTTGACATGCTTTTACTAAAAATTCTGCTGCGAAGATATTGTGTCAGTGCGCATATACGTATGTTCCCGGGTGAAGACGTTTGAGCATCCATTTGGAACGGCGCGGTGGAATGTTGAAATGCACCACTGTACTAGCATCAGTGACCTCTCTCACCTCTCATAATTTCAAGATCGCTCGAATAATTATTGCAACCAGAAGCTGAGGCAACTTCGAATATATGCCCATAACGTTGACGCAAATGAGTGGAATACAGCTCTAATTCGCATAAAAAAATCATTGCATGATAAAAGGAGGCAATGCAATGTGACATACGAATGTCACATTGCAATTCGGATATAACTGTATAAAGATGCAATGCAACGCTATTGAGCAGATGATGTTACACAAAGTTTCTTGACCGTTTAAGTGCCAAACAAGGAAAAAAATTTGGTAGGGAATTTTCAGTGCATACATACGAAAAGAGGACAACATGCTGAGACGAAGCGGCTGGTCAATAAATACCCCGCTGTGTAGCAAGTTGTAGGGTTCTCAAGATTTAGCAAGAAATGCTTAATTTCCGGTTCCAGATCATTACAACCCTTTTTCCTTTTTATGAAGCTTGGTTGAAAAAAAAGGAGGACGCCCGACACTTCTATCAACTTTCCAACGTCAGAATGCAATGGAGCAATTTATTAGACATTTTGATTTCACAATAACCAGTTCTTGGCGCAAAGGTCAAATGAGATAAAAAATGCTGTTTTGATACTCCATACCCTTCAACAAATTCATCGGAGTGCGAAACACAAACATTGGCAAGGAGTTTTATTCACTTCCGTTCCACCCACACATAACTCAGTTATAACTCATATATTGATAGAGTATTGTTCCAAACGAACAGCAAATAAATTCAACTATAAGCAAGTTCTGAAAACTTATAAAGACTTCATCGAACTTCCACTCAAGAAACAATTGTTTCTTTTCTCGACATTGTAATCTGGATATCAGGGAACTTAGCGCTAAATTACTTCAGCATTTTCTCTTCTTTTTTTCAGTCATTTGAGAAATTTTTCATTAAGGTAGCCATTGACAAAAAAACTTGCAAACTTCAACCATCACCGATTCAATGCTCCCTTCCTAAAGGCTTCTTCGTTCATAGGATTACTACAGCCAACAGTAAGCAATTCTAAATGCTCCATACGCTTTTTCAAACACACCAATTAAACGATTACCCATAACCGCGGCTTCTATTTTTATGCCAAAAATGAGCAAAAGTCTGGTACAAATACAACGTTTTCATACAATTCTGTATCCAGAAAAGCGTCTTCAAACTTCAGTAACGCGACTGATATATTTGTTGGATCTATCGACTTTTTGTGCACAGAACAGCACCCTCAAAAGATGTGATAACCTCTTTTATAAAAGAAGAGAGGAAGAGTCGAATAGTGGTATCCCCCCCCCCCACC
>JAARMF010000640.1:40536-52180 GCA_022844705.1 Toxascaris leonina | reverse complement strand
TTTTCCCCCCCCCCCCCCCCCCCCCCACATGAAAATATACAAAACTTCGAAAGTTGGCAGATTGAACCATTTCTGCGATTTTGCTTGGCAAGTAGCATTCCTCCGGTGGAGGTTCGCCGCTTTCTTGACTATCACATGCGTTTAATCGAAAACACAAGAACAGTGAACTTAATGGCATTAAAGATTCGTATTGGCTCTTAACCCTCAATACAAGTGTCGTATAATTGACGAGGCAGCCATGTCGGTTACGCGCACCTCGGAGAGGAATGCAACGCAGCCATCTGCGCGCATGCATTACTGAAAGCGTTCGCAATATGCAACTGAACACACCCTCGAACTATTGCACAATGCTCATTCGCACATTTATCAAGCGCGTTATATGGATACAAACAGCGCAGACTATAGAATGTGATAGGAAACGGCTAACGAGTCGAACTAAGAAGTTCGCTCAACAACATTATAAATTATTCAACGACAACGCAACTGTATTAAGCGGTAGTTCGAGCTCTCTAACTGCGGTTCAAGGTAGCGTTACAAGGCAGCAATCTCTTCCGACACATTGCACTGTCTTTAAATGCCAAACGATTACGCTTGTTGACAATTGCTGCACAGTGATTGCCGTCAGTGGTAAAAAATGTCGCCCAACGCACCAAATGAACATCCATTATGCTGCAAAAACAACAAATCACGTTACCGTTGGGGAACGCAGAATTCCGTAAATGAACTCTAACCCCGTTTCACTTAAACTTTCTTTGAAGACAACTTCAGTCGCTCAACAACTATAAATCTTCCTTTCAATATGAACATAAAACTAAATGAAAAAAAGACAAAACAAAGCAAAAAGGACAGGAGATAACGCAGCAAACGAGACAATGAACAGGTTGAAGGCAACAACCGAAAACGAATGATGAAAACAAATGAGTGTTAGCCAAAGTGTGACGGATAAAGGTGTATTGAGTTTTGAAAATGCACTAGAATATTCTCAAAAATATAACGAACAGCATTACAAAAGAAAAACAAGAGATGTAGGGGTGGGCGGTGGGGGTGAGGGAGGAAATGAAGCAAAGTACCACAAGCGAGCGTAAAAACGAAATCGAAGGAAGTGATAAGAAACCGGTCAACATTCCTGAGGCTCTATTATATCTAGTTCCCAGAACTCTCTGCGGAAAATACTGAAAGTATCGAAAAGCGTAAACTAATCGCAATTTTGGATAAATTCTCTAGAATGCGGTGAACCATACATCCTTAAGCGCGTTCAGCGTTAGCACAGGTTTCTACGGATCGGCGATCACATATTCTTCTATATTCGAAAGGACTTGGATGATGACTGATGCATGCGACGAGATGCCTTATATTGTTTTCCCCCTAGTTGACGCCTTAGCAAACGAGCCCTCTAAGGCGTAGAACATTATCTTAGAGCGTAACAGCATTTCATCATTTACTCCAATCACTGCTCCATACTTTAACCTCATGCATAATCCGTACGGTGAGTTTACCAGCGTCCTGAGTTGTTTTCCAATAAAACAACGAGCCACAACAGTATGGCACTGTATTTTGGAATGATTAACAAAACAAACGAGGCATAAAACGACGTTCAGCAATTTGCGACAAATGAATTTGGATGCGAAAGCGAATTCGTTCAGCAATTCCACCAATTTGAATGCGAATCAATTTAATAATTGATCAGCACTGAAGACGAAACATCTTGAAAAAAATCGCCTAAAGGTTTTTTCTTCACCAAAACATATTTGAAAACAGTTGAGATAACAGCAAGCAAAAAATTGAAGTTGAGACACTCGTCATTGCCTGCCAACTGTCTATAGTAAAGCCTATTTTCGAAAACATCGATACTGAAGTTTATTTCCGAAAAAAGATACTAGTCTCAATGCATTAATTTATTGTCCGATATCTCTGAGTTGTGCAGTTTCTGGAGTGCTTAAAAGGCTTACTGCTTCCCCCTCCCCCCTCCGCCTCCAAAAAAAACAATGAACATTTCAGTACGAACTATCTTCCCCCGCCCTGCCAACAGGATTTCATTAACAGATGGTCAACCTCCGTCCGCACTTCTCTTTACACTGCTTCAAAGTTGACTGTATCAAACCGATGTTTTGCGGTTTCATTGATTATTTCTCTTCCCTTCTATAAGGCACATCGTTCCGTCCCATTTCTAAGCGGCATCTTAGGCATGGATACTACGGCAGTAGCGGTTCGTTGCATGAATAGTTCATTTGTTGTATTATGAGGTTGTTTGCAAGCTCATAAAATTGGAATCTCCACATGCAGTGCTAAACAGTGGTCAATTTCTGGCTATCTTTACGGATGTCCTACTCGACTCTGTGAGCACGGTAAATGCTTTCTTTTCGTTGATCTCAACTGCACACTTTTACGAACATTCTAGCAATTTTCGATTCAGCTGATCAGTGCTTGCGTAAGTGTGCTCACCTTTGGCTCTCGAAGAAAGGCTTGCTCCTTCTTGGATACAAAAAAAAAACGAAAACAGCCTAGCGTTAACGGCAGATTCATTTTACCATCAAAGGCTTTGCAGTTACTTTAACTGGTGACATCAAATTTCATGAACACGTTTCAAGTAGTGCCAAAATGTTTTAATCGGATCATTACTAGAACGCGTCTCATGAACTTGCTTACTCAGTGAGGAAAAGTCCTTTCAGTCTGTCAGAAAACGCCCATATACGATTTGCTGTTAAGTTTTCAGTGGAAACAGACTGTTACAGATTTGCATATACTCACTCAAGCTAGAGAAAAAAAGCTCTCTTGAACTCTAGATCTCATCGTTAATAGTCTTATCTAACTAGAAGAAACAACCAACCGACCTATCGAGAAGTGTTTCAGCTTTTCTCCTACTTTCGGTTGAGCCCATCAAGCTTATATTTTCAAGACCGCAGCTTGCCAACCTCGTTCAAGCAGTTGTAAATATTTCTTTCAAAACAGATATGTAATTCACTGCCTGAAGTCACTGCATATGGACCTTCACTTAGGAGTTTCAAGAAAGAATTGCATGGAAAAAATTGGGCTAACTATTAAATTGTCGATGCTGCGGCTCTGCTATTCAGTTTTGAATTTATTGGCTTTTTGAATTCCATTCACTTCTACTGATTCAGTGAGTCTTATGATTTTACTGAGTTTTGTTACAACTTTACATTCATTCCGACGAATTTTCTTTTATACAACATCACCGCTTCCTTGCCTCCTACTGACATATCTGAGAGATCTTTTATTCGCTACCATTTTCTTACAGTCTCTTCACTCCGCATCCTGTGTTCAGCAAGAGTACGCATAAATACCCGGCGGATACTTGGAAGCGGATCGAAATCTCAGCTGCTATATTGTTACAACTTCGTGATTTTGCTTTCTGCCACAGTTTTAGAGCCGAGGCACGTTTGACTGTTAACTATGTGCTGATTTGACTGAAGGCCCAGTGCTTCATGTTGCACCGCTGCCTGTGATAGGTATTTTGATGGCTAACATTTCAGTTCAGAAAAAAATCATGAACTGGACTGTTATGAACCAGCGCAAATCATAAAATTGTGCGTTATGAAAAAACATGGAGAAAAGAATTCGTAGTATCAAATTACCATATCATTGCAGTAGATCATTTGAACGGGCACGATTCTCACTGCTCGATAAGAATATAGAGACACGCTCAGCTAGGCTTGCGATTGGAAGAGTGCTATAATTTGGTAACTACTGCTATGAAATCTCTTCTCCCTCTTTTTTCATAATGTATAATTTTACGATTTGCTCTGGTGAAGTAGTTCGGTTCGTAATTGTTCAACACAGCAGGCGAAAGAGCTTCTATGTGCGCTCTTTCAATGCCTCAAAAATTAGCGTCAGTTGTTCGACTTGTCAGAATTTGTGATCTTATCAGTTCCACTCTCTTCTCACCTATGCGATCTTTTCCAGCAACAAAAACTGCATAGATTATTTAAATAAGTTCAGATCATCTGCTAATACTCTTTATCTTTTCATAATTAACGAACGCATACAAACTTACTCGCACAACTGCAAAAGCGGATTGAAGTAGCTCTTTAAATGGAAGAATACAGACAACTAGTAGATAAATGCATAGCGGAATCGAATGCTCGAACGTTACCTCCTTCGGTCACCACGAATAGCGTTATTGAATTGCACAATATCTAAATGGTCATGTGCCAAGGCCTTTTATCCAGCTGAAAGGAAATAAACTGAAAAAACCTTTCATGTTTGAAAAACTCGTTCTATTTGCATAAAAACAAATACTTTGCCAGCCGTAATCTCTTTTACCTGACGTTCACAGCTCTGCGGTTCAGCGTTTAAGCTTCTGGTTAAATGCAGTGTCATAACGTCTGAAAGAAATTTAAAGAAGCAGACAGCGAACTTCCACTACTGCATCCTGTCTCTCTTAATTCTGCTTCCATCTATGGAAAATCAACTTCGTAAGTCAATGAAATGATAAACTATGAACCGGAAAGAAGCAAAAACGTTCACTTAAATAAAATATCTTCACATGACTTCTTTAGTGTTGCTAGAAGTTCGCCGTTGATATTAGCGCTCAATCGAAGCAAATGAAGTTAAGTCCATAACCCCTTGGATTGTTGACCCTTCCATTTATAACATCAACAAAGACATGCTACGGTTCATACAAATTGTCGGTATCGTGCAAGGGACCCCATGAAATAATAAAAAAAGAGTTTCTGAAAGCAGCGCTATTCGTTTTCGATTTTCTATGTGTTATATCAGTGGGCAAGAAATCAAATCAATAAGGAGGAAAATTCCGCGCTCGTAGCGAAAAAACAACAAAATCGCACTCCCGTGACAAGTTTCCAGAAAACCTTTGTTGACCGCCGAATGCTGGCGGCTGTTAGATTTTGATGTCGCAGTTTGTGCTCGAAATTCGGCTGCCGTCGAACCAGAAATTTATGTAGTCACCAAAGAAAATACTGGATTATATGTTATAAATAACGAGCCTGGTCGGGATCAATGGCAATAACTAATTATAATTGCTAACGCAAAAATTAGAGGGGGGAGGGGCACGTATCAGAGGTAGGTGAACTTCCCCCCAGGTAGAACGATTCAATGACAACATTTTCTGGAAGAAACTGTGATCAAATCAGCACGGCCATGGCCGCATCGATAATCCTGAAGGCCATATAACTCTTCCGAGGTATCCAACTACAACCATAAAGACGTGCTAAACCACAATTCTGAGTGTCGAAAATACAGGTTTGATTTCGAGAAGCCACGATCGAGTGGCATTTCAACTGACAACGCCATCAACTTAACCATTCACTCAAGGCGGCTCTCATTCAAAAAGGACCCATGCACATGCCTATAATTCAAGACTAACGCTAATAAAATTAACGAAGCTAAGTCAATCAATAATATCAGCAGCTAATCATTAGTTGGATGCGCAAACAAACCAATTTTTATTCGGAATGTGCACAGTGGAGTGAAATTCGCTCGAAGGGAGTGGAAAATTTTCGCCTTTGGTCACTTAACGCAAGACGGATGCACTTAGTGCACAATACAGGAATTCGACCGGCACCATCAAAGTTCTTGTGCAACCGCTGACATGGAATGAAAATTTAATGCCCATAGTATGCGCTCGATTTACGTTTCAAATTTCAGAAAGAAACATATCGTATGACGTCAACCGAGTACAGACGCTTCATAGACAACAAATACGTCCCTGAATCTCTGCCTTGAAATTTTCATACGTAAATGCTCAGTCTTCAGCTCTTGCACCACGAAACACCTGCAGAATCGGTTGGGGTACGAATTTGAAGGATAGTGGCACGGATACAAAACATTTCGCAGTAACAACGTTGGGGATACAAAACAAGGACAAGGGAGGAGTAGAAAAATACGCCGTTCATGCGAGAAAAAACATTCAAAATTAAATGCAGTAATGACAAGCCCGGATTTCCAAAACGATGATAATCTTCCTGCTACTATGACAATCTGAAAAAAAAGTAGTGTAGCCTTGCACTGAAATTTCATTTTTTTTTTTTTTTTTTTGCACAGATAAAACCTCAGTTTTCTAGCAACGATGCAAAAAATGTTCAGATGATGGAACACACAAAAAAAAAAACATGATGGAACACTTCGCAGCTGTCGTAAATGCATCTCTGGCAAATTCGAGCACCACAACGTTTTGAAACAGATTGAAAAAAAAAATTTGTTGTCGACCCGATAGAATCCTACTTAGATTTTAGTTTTGAGGAAAATGTTTACGATTCGGTGCGATGCTGAACACTGCCTCATGAACTCGCTTCAAAAATCGTGGATTGCAGACAAGTCGTGTTCAACAACTACTCTGTCCGGCTAAACATTCCTGTTAATATACCCTCCTCTGCGGTCAACTTTTAATCACTCAGTGAAATAAATTCCTATCGTACGCTTACTTGGGCCATTCTGGAGAAACCTCTCACGTTGCCATTCAAACCGCTCCTTTACTCCGAGAACTGCAAAATTTCCTCCTCCTCATGACTACTCGCCACCTTGCTAATCGCAACCGAGAACCACACCACTTATCACTACCTTCACCGACAGATACCCAATCAATCTCCAGGCTTCCAAAGCAGCCCACGAGGTTCAGTTGATGAATTTGAACCAAGCCTTGCCTGAGTTCAAAAACTGGTTCCTATTCATCTTCATCCACACATTAGCACAACAATTCTTAAAGGCCTATACTCCACTTATAAGTCAGTGACTTAAATTTACCTTCTGCCTTGATTCCAGACTCTAGTTGCATTCGAATTCCATCCAAGAAATTTTATCATGGAGTTATCCAACTGGAAAGTTTATTGACCGCCGTCTCTCTTCCCTTCCCTCCGCAATTCATCAAACGTCACTCATTTCGCACAGCTTCAGTTGCATTTATTTTTAATTCTAAGAGGAAATGTCTGTGCCTTTCGGATTTTATCATTATAGGAAATAAAACTGACAGCCATAACGACGATGACTTTATACTGTTAGTGCTTAGGCCAAGTAGACGACTCACGTTTCAATCCGTGGTATCATCTGTTCAATTCCTATGTGGGACTTAACTTACTACTGCGATACATTCTACAACAGTAAGACATTTGAGCAACTTTGAGGTGAAGCTCAATGCTAGTGTTGGAACCACGGATTCTTTAATTACTGCAGCACCGCATCTGCTCGTTCGTCTCAAAATCTCATATTGTTGTGTAAGAATGCACGACGTGGTGCTATTCACCTCAGCAGTTGATCGAAAAACTTATTGACAAGCCGTCTGCCTGCGGATACTAGTTTCAAAAAAGTCTGCACGCAGACAGCACTTAAAGTATAGAGAGAATTCTACGACAGCACTTGCCCAGCACACCTGTTCAGCATCTAAACACAGGACAGAAGCAAAGAACAAAATCAATCCTCCTTCTTCCGATTTCCTTATGGCCAACTGAAGTGCTCAACTGGTGCAGGGTCATTCTTTAGATTAATGTTCTTAGCAAAACACCACAGTAATTTGATGGACACACCAATGTGACGAAGGACTCGCCAGAAATTGGAATATGAATGGCCTTAGCTTCCCTCTGCATATTCCTTTGAAGTCAGGATTGTGACTGGCCTCACCCGTTCTGGCCACGACCTCATGGCAGGTGCACACAAAGTCATAAAACTGGCCGTTCATAACACGGAATACAAATTGAAGATAAATGCACCAGACATCCGCCCCTTTGCAGATCACAGGATTTGCTGAAAGATAGAGGCTGGCGACTGCAATTCTTTCTCGGTAGAAATTCAGCAGGCTTCACTGGTTTGCGTTCTGCTTCACAAACCTATTATAGAACCATCACAGAAGCATTCTCTCATGTAAGTGTTGAAACATATTCTTATCAGTACACAGCCGCAACAGCGACCTTGAAATGTGCGACTCGAAGTGCATCTGCGATCACACGCCACCACCGTCAATAGCACTACCCGTTCACATTCTGCACGTTTTTATTTTAAGGTGAATAAACTCCAACCAGCAAAAGGCGTTCATTACTCGTCTTCCTCTCACAAGCTGTTCATGAGATGCTGCGGAACATTAACTTGCTCATAAACCCCCTGCATGAACGATAGAGGCTGACGACTGGCGACCCCTGCATACAAAATCGCCTCCTTTCAAAAAATACCCGCAATAAGAACGTTACAAGCTAGAAATACAACGAACACTAGGCTCCTGTTGCTGGCAGAAAACGTTTGACAACCATCAAAGCCGTTGCAGTTTTGCTTCACACATACGCCACATGAAAACACTCTTCGACTATCGTCAGCAGGTGGGAAAATTATGCCCGACAATAACTGACAACGATCCCTTCAATGGCTAATGAATACAGTGAGAAAGTTAGCGGTTCCAATCGCAAGAATTTCATGGATAGCCTGGAACGGCGTAATCGAGGTCTGCATTGCTAAAGCACTGCATCTGGTTCGTCGTGTCAGCAAGTGCGTGAACGTTCTAATGCGTGAATTTCTTCGTAATGCCCTAGGAGCATCGTCCATTACCAAATGTTCCTGACCGCTGACTATGATCACTACGCCTCAACGAAACGATCAGCGAGCTTGTTTATATCGTTCAAGAAAGCTTTAAGCTTTCCAACAAGTCCCTCAAAAAATTCACTTAGGAAGACTGAAGTCTGGTAGAAAATAAGCAGAAGCAACGTCGATGTAGGAGAGTACGGAATGGAAGGTTGCAGATGCAAATGGCTAGGTTCATTCAAAGATTCGACTTCGGTTCAGCAAATTGAAATCTCCAATGAGATAAGCCACGATCATCGAATTTTTTGCAAACAGCTGCAAGAAAGAATCTGGAAACCATCAGACCTGACTCAAAGAAGTAACAGTTCGCTTGAGAACAACGGAAATGCCTAGATAAAAACAGAAGCCGGAAATAAGTTGCCCATTCTCTTCAGAAGCCGTAAGTAATTCAATAAATGATGAACTTCTGAATCTTCATGACACGGGTAGTTTTTAAACTCTTATTCAGCATAATCTTAAAAATTAACAACAGTCTTATTCAATGCTGCACACTCTCTGTAAGAAATCATTCAAATAAAACAACGTGTATATCCTGCGATGAATGATAAATGCGGAACGCACAACATAGCCTTTCTTGATGTGCTTTTTGTAACTACGCCACGCAGACCTGCCAAGTGCATGAATACTCAGAAGAAAGGACAAAATAGGTGTTTAAAAGGTTTGCTTACAATCCAGGAGAGCTGTATAAACTTGGACCCAATTTTTCTGTTAAATTCGACCGATACAAAAATCTCTACCTGCAGACTTGGTGTCACTTTTAAATAACCATTACTCTTACATGACTAAGCAGAATAAACCTGGGTTATTGAGTCTTGCCGAGGCAGCAAATGTAACCACAAAATTTCGTTGTAGCCCTGCTGGTTCGAAAAAGGAACCGACCGGACAAAAAAATTCGATCCGTACGTTTGAACAAGGATGACGTTATGAGAAAGCATTTCTTGCAGCAATTAGCACAAAGTGCATACAAAGTGAACTGCAACGAAGGATTCGAATGCAAAGGTGGCATTTCCCCCAATACCGAACGATTCAAATCACTCAGCAGTTTACCTATCGAAATCATCGGAAAAGTTTATGAGTACAGCGTTCAACAACAAATAAGACCGCAAAACACACTGGTGAAAAACCGCTGTCGCCATATTCTACGCCTTTGAAAGCCTCACTTCATTTATCAATACTGTTAGAAGGAAAGCATCAATGGTGTAACAACGAACAAAGATGCCTATCCACGAACCAACCGTGAATCTATCTGCGTCTTCATCCTGGACGGCTTCGGATTTAAGATGCAAATTCCAGTCGCTCTCTCATTTGGAATGTTTACTATTTTCAAGGGGCTCAGCCTGATGGTGCCGTCTAAAAACTCCGTCTCGTCGATGAAAAAACTAAATGGAACAACTCCATCAGGAAGTTATTTCAGATCAAAATTTTGCTCGAGGTATCGAAATCTCAGGAAGAAACAAATTTCACAAGCTTGATGATTGAATCTACCTGTGCGCATAGCGCAATCAAATTGGTTTTAACAATGTTGACGTAATATGTTTTTCCACAAAATTAAAAAAAAAATTGGCTGCTTTTTTGTGATTTTTTAGTTCATGCATGATTAGACAGGCTTCATTCTTGCGCAGTGAAAAGACACTCAGTGCGCATCGTGGCTCTGGGTCATGTCGGCAATGTTTCAATTACGAAGGAAAACCCTTCAAATTACTAGTATAAGTTAATCTAAATCAGCGAAATGAACAGACACCTCTCGCTGCAGCACAACCTTACCATTTCTCAAATGTAGCGAAAACGAAATCGTCATTAACATCGAATTTAATTAAAAAACCACTCATTTCCTTTAGAAGATTTCACAGAAAAAAAAAATGCGCTATTCCAGCTTAGCAATTTTCTCTTACTCAATCTGCAAAAGCTCAGCATCAAAACGTCATGCGTACAGTGCTCGATTTTAAAGACCAATTCCCTAATAAGTTCTGTAATCTCTCGTGCCAACATTACTCGATGAAGTTTCACCATGGGAATTGCTTTCTAAAAGCGACGATCATCCATCCAGATGAATCGTGGTCGGCACGAATTATACCAAGCAAAGAGCGTAATTTGATGCGATTATGGGACATTCATTACCATCCCCATTCATCTAGACTAACTCCTAGCTTTACGGCATTGAAATAAACCAAAGCTTTTGAGACACTGCGAGCGAGCGCGCTGAGATGGAAATAAACAAATAGAAACGGAAGAAATAACCCGAAAGTTCTGAAGGTAACACTGACGAAATGAGATGAAAGTTTTGAAGGAGAGGGAAGTGATATGCGCCTAAACTGTTGGTATCACATACAGCGGATACCGTTCAAATTATCACTACTGCGATTTACGGAACTCGCATCGCAGAGATGGGCGACCAATACTGTCGCGATAATTTTTAAAACACTGTGAACATCGCTCATTCACAGCGATGTCGCTCGGGATTAATAACTGTTATGTTTTCATCACCCAATCCGTGGGATGAGACAAACGAAGCTAGCCCTGAATTTCCCGAGATATTACCGTTCGTAAAAAACATTGAGATTCAAAGAAAACTCGCCTTATAAAAGATGCCAAATCAGAAAGACGAATATTTAGCTAAGAAATTCCAATTCCTCAGTGCCCCTTTAGCTTAACAGGCTCGCGCTGCTAGCTGGCTGCCTCATCCAGGGGCATGAAATCTGAATGCTGGTGACCACCCTTGCCAGACGAAAATCATCGACCGACAATCGCTTAATTTCTCAGCCTCAGGTGCTTGCATCCGCCTCCAACTCTCAACAATGAAGGATTTAACAGCAGCCTTCCTTCCTTTGCCTGTGATAGTCTGGAATCAAGCCCCATATGGAAAGGAAGGGCAAAGTTTGGGGGATCATGCGTGTTTTTGAGAAATTTGTTAAAAATTTGTGCACACCATATATTCTACGCCGAGCTTTCCTACTTCTTGTAGTGCTGTCGCTATCCAACAGTTTACATTGTATTTATGAAGACTTTTTTATTCTTTTTAAGGGCTACACTATTCATTACTATTACTGTAAATGTTCATCGAAATCCGCTGCCATTGTGCCAAAGTGCTCATATCCTCTCCCCTCCC
>JAARMF010000640.1:21285-40312 GCA_022844705.1 Toxascaris leonina | reverse complement strand
CCCCCCCCCCCCCAACGTCTACAGCAAAATGTTCCTCTACTTCTTTCGTTCAACATTTTTTCCGAGTTTTTTTTCGTAAAATTCTATTCTCGTGAGCGCATTCTTTCTACATCTCTTCAAAACGGGCGGTATGGAAGCACATATTGACAAGAATGAGGTGAGAGATTTAAAACGAAACGCCACTCTATCCACCACATTTCCTAACACAGCTGTTTTTATTCCGGTTTCGGGGTACAGAATTTCAAAATCGTATTCCGCTGCAAATCCGACATTAAAATTTGAAGGTATCGGAGTGCTGACGCTCTGAACGCTGTTTCCAATAAAGTCGGAAAAAATTTTGCAAGATGAATCACCTGAAGAACGTTGTTATTTAACTGATTCACGTGAAACTCGCAAAGGATGAAGCTTGAACAGTCGTCCAATCTGACATTTTGTCAAGTTTAACATTCACAGGTGAATTAGTATGCATCAGCTTCACCACCTACATCCATTCCATATCGCGCACTTTCTAGTCCCATTCCCAAGGTTTCCATAAGACGACGCAACAACGGTCTGCCTTAGTTTCTGATCGGATAAGTCAAAGCGTCCTCTCTAATTCTCTATTTTTGGTGCAAAAATTGCAGCTCACTAAAAGGACGACGGCAGTATGGGAGGGCGTAAAAGCACAAGGCGACGAGTCCTCCCCCTCCCCTCTCCCCCCTCCCCAATCCGCACCCACGAGACATAAAATTCTGGCACTGCTACCGTCACGTGATGAATGCAAACGAAAACAGCGACTGTTAATCTGTACGATGTGAAGATTTCGTCCGCCCCTCCTTCACCCAATTTTGGAATGTAGTTACGCTTCCGATTATTAGTAATAGAAAACATGAAGTTGCCAAAGCAGCTGCGATGACTTTATCGCAATACTTCTGTATGGCTGCTGAAATTTTTATTTTACCTCTGGAAATTTTTGAGATCTGCTATGGACTGGAAACTGAGAGCGAGAGGAGGGGATCATAAAAGAATGATTTAATTGACGTTAAATAAACTGGATCTCCGTTAGCTCGAAGTATTTGTACCACGCTTTTTAGACGTGTAAGACTCCGGTACAGGAGAACGTGAGCGTGGGAAATGTAGATTGCATGAGCTCGAAGTACTTACAAGATAGTCGCAATAAATTTTGATGTGATAAATAGGCAGGGTAAATTTCGTATACCGACAGCGCCGCAACTGTAAGAATTAGACGCCGGGATCGATTTGCCAACAGCAAAATTTCAAAATTTGTTCAAACCCTAGTAATACATCTGCACATATGCACAGAGAAAATAACGTTCCAAAAACATATGGCGGAAAATACATAAAGCGTTTCCAATAGAAATGCTCTTTAAGAAGCAGCATAGCAATAAACCTGTGCCATATGGAATGACGATAAATACGCTCAAGTGGTAGAGATATCAATCGAAGTTTCACAGAAATGCGTGGATAAGTACTTAAATCCTTGTCTCCTGAGTACTACGACGACTCAACAATCTAGTATACATCGTGATGTGGGGATCTTTCGGATTTTTGAAGACGTTACTTTTCTGCCATTGAAGCCGAGCTGCAAAACTTCCGATTTGATGCTTTTTGTGAGATAAGGCAAGCATCCGATTAGCTGTACGTTATGAAAACACTCCTAAGCGACTTTAAAAATGACCAGCTATCGGCTAGAACTCCAGAGCTGGGTAATTCTTGCCGATAGCCGCCACAAAAAGACCATTTTTGATGCTAACGACTACACCGTTTGATGCTAATGACTACACCGTAAGAAGTTAAGCTTTCAAACGCTTCATCTTTCAAATCACTCATCCCGACAGTAACGTACGCAAAAAAATGGGTTATCACCGTACTTAATTCAGCTCCACACAGTTGACTCCACTTCCCGCCTACCTATTGTTTTAAGCAGCACTTGTGAGTTCCTCGCGCTATATTAGCCATTTTTTTTTGCATAGATGCCAGTGCATCGAAGCGGTGGTGTCAAACAACCGCTCGCATTCTACTGCCCATTCACCAAAAAAGGACACGACACCTTCTGGCGCCTTGTTGTTCTGTATCAAAATTCTCTTGTTACTACACTGTCCCGCCCCGGTAAACACCATGTAATTTTGGCTGGTTAGGTGCTCTACAAAATGAAGCTTGGAATACCAGGGACACCACATAATAAAGGGTTAAACATCGTTTGCGATAGAGCAACAGCATGCTAAGGTGTGATTAAATGTCTGTCATAGCTAGGTAACATTCACAATTAAGATGATACCATAGGTCGGTTGTTGAACGATTCGACAATGCGAGTTGCTCAATATCTGCGTACTGTTTTCACTAACAACCGCATGAACCTTATATTATAAGAGGGGAGAAGAGAGGTGCTTTCAAATAAGTTTTCTTTCTAGGGCTTAATACCCATTGCGCCCGTTTATCACTCATTCAAGCCCTCGTAGCTTCGAAGGTAGCAGCAAAATGAGATGACTCCAACAACGAATGGTCCAAATCGAGGGTGGACAAAAGAATGGCAGCGAATACATGCAGATCTGTAGAGCAGTTTTTTCCATTCGTTCATAATTGGTTGAAACTTTCAAACAGCCAAAACAAGGGGACTTAACAACAAAACAAGGAACAAAAGACATTATTTGAGTCAGTTTTTAGATCACGATTTGTACCAAAATTATGCAAAATCCCTTCAAAAATCGTTCCAAGTCAAGCAAGCGTCACATATTGGTTGATGACTATTGCGCACACAAACATTAACAACCGTGCGTCGCTTGCGGTCCTTTATATATGGAGACAAAGAAGCAGGCAAAAAGTGGAATGAATAAACAAGTGGGCAATAAGGCGCCTGAGAAGGCAGATGCCTAGAAATAAAAGCATTCACGACGTTCGATACTGGGTAAGACATCCAATTTACATGGAACACTTTGGACCTTCTCATTTTAGACCTCTGTTGCTTCAGCTGTGCCAAATAAAGCGACAGCCAAGTCAATAGCAAATTGTGCGCATGGCAGCAAGTTAGGCGTTTTGAAAACAATCATAAATTTAAAAGAAACACCTGTGCACACATCCGGCAACTCCCTGAAAAAAGTAGGACGACCTGAACGTGTGACCACGACCCACTCAGAATATAAAAACGGTGCTCTTGTTCCACTGTTGCCCACCATAACTATAAAATTTATGGAGCGGAGTTTTTCTTCTTACTTTTTGTAAAGTTCCGTTACTATGGCTACAATGTTCTTTAACTTCTCTTTTATTACGGTATGGACATTACAGAAACGGATCTAAGCAAATGCTGAATGGTTGCCTCTGGCAGGGAAAAGTGCACTTCAGACCATTTCAACAAAGGAACGCAGGGTTGTTGGAATGCGGAAGGCTAAACAACTAAATTAACATAAACTAAGTCGAATTTAAAAAAAAAAAAAAACAGCATTTAATCATATAAAAAAAAAGCAAGTGCCTTGTTCGAAATCGAGAATGAATTCAGGAAGCTCGTCCTTTCCCATCCCTTGAACTCTTCATTCACCTACATCATATATGAGGAAAAAAAAAAAAAAAAACAACAACAACAAAAACGGAGAATTGTGAAGATTCAACGCAATAAAAATGCACTTCATTTGAATTCAGACTATCCCCTTCATTTATATATTGTCCATGTGATAGCATAATAGTACAACCAAAAGGGGCACATAAAAAGTAGACGCATATAACCGCACAGATCACACAGCAGCTTCGACTATCACAATCCCCCCATATGGCTTACAAGCGGCCTATCTCTTTAGATGGCGCATTAATTTCTGAAATGGGCTAGTCAATGTAACTGCAAAATTTGCTCTTCCAGAGTAAAAGCTGCCTTTGTTTTGTTCGTCTTTCTCCGTACCAGAAACTCGCTTAAAATTTACTTCAAAGATGATCGACATCGTACATTTGCGTTAATAATTTCAGTCTGAATAGTCTAGTACTACGAGAAAAAAAAAATGAAACCCCGACCGTTAAAAGTAGCTCTCACAATAACTGCCCGCTCAACGGTGCTGATATGCTTTCCGAATAAGCCTACAAATGGAACACTTCAGACTCATTTTTACCACCGGGAGATGCATCCAAAGCTCGAGTTGCATTTGTGTACTTGCATTCAAGGCTGCAATGCAATGGCAAAACAACTAGCTTGTAAACATGCGGGCCATTCAAACGTTTGCAGCTAACAAATCACTGATAAGGAACGCATTAAAACACATCGAACATAAGCATGTGCACAACAATATGATAGCAACGCACACAACAAACAGCACACGCTCAATGCACCAACGCCATTCAAGCGATCGTGCATTAGTGGCTGGCGATTCGCCAAAGAGGGGCGTATGCGCTCTCGGGTTAGTGAGGCGCATCGATTGGGACGTGCTAGTGCTGCGGGTGGGCCATCAGTGGCTCGAGCTGTGGCTACGTGTTACCGCCAACGAATCGGCTGGGTGTAATCGGTGTTAGCGGACGACATCATGAGCCGTAGCGAGTGAGTTTAGCTTTGTTTAATTTTTGTGGGAGCATTTTCGCGTTCGATTCGATCTTGCATCGCTCCACAGAATGTTGTTTCATTTTGTTTGTTGATGATTCCCATTACTTACAGCTACTATGCCGAAGAGAAAAATCTCACAGCACCTACACGTAGTACCGCTGGTGGCGGTGGTGGCATAAAATTATATGGCAAGGATCTACGCGATTTGGATGATGCTGATCTTGAAGGACTGCTGTCAAAGCTTTCGCCTGAAGAACTGGAAGATCTAAACAACGACTTCGATCCAGACGTTCGTCTTTCACTGTTATTAATAGGCGACAAGAGAATCAAAAATGAGTGGGTTATTTCAGTGAGCGTTCTGCTAGCTTGTGACTTACTCGAGTCAGATCAGATCAGCAGCTCAGATTTTACGCCCCACCTCCTCTTTTTTTTCGTCACTATTTCTACGCTTCTCGGGTCGGGTATGATTGCAGCGAGGTTTGTGACAGGAACAATTACGGTGGTTTAGCGGGCAGTTGAAAACCTAACGGATTCGGACCATCAAAATTTTCATGCTTTTATAAATGACATTCCTGCGGCCAACAAGCCTCAGGGCGTAATGATACGATATTTGGGGACATCTTAGAGATTTTTTAGGGATGGGAGTACTAGCACCCTCTTTGATGCCTCCCTGTTAACGTCCTTGTGAAAATGTCTTTTTTTCTACAGATAATGCGTTTCTCATTCTTTTTACTGCTGCAGTCGTTGTGTTTCATAATCCGCTTCCTTTGGCGGAAGTGTTCGGTTGCCAATGCTGTCATCCTTCTTTCGCTTCATTGTTCTTCCCATTACCTTCGTCATCATCGTTTTTTCCCTTATAACTACAGAAAACATAATTCAGATATGTCCGCTGAAGATGCTTGTTCAAGTTGCTCATATTTGTGCATTGATTGATGTCGAATTTTTTTTAACCGTAAATTACGTCACTGCTAAGCGCATTATGTTTGTCGGCCACAGGTTCAAAATCTTATTATAAATGTTTAGCACGTTTTCGATGCATTCAAAAAAAAAAAAAAAGAAAAAAGAATTCACCAAAACTTAACCAATGCTTTGACAGTAGATGATTTAAAGACTTGTGTATACCTTCATTCCTTCATTTCGTCGTCTTTACTTTCCCATTCGCAAGTGCCGATGATGCATCCTCACTCTCATCCTGCTTGTGAACGTTGTATGCAACTTGCCTGTAGTTCTTGAACTAGATTCCATTTAACGACTATCAGCTGAAGAGATATGCCCTACTATGCTATAGAACAGAGGATATCCCTTCAGGGATACTAAAGCACCCCCGCTCCTTTTTTTTTTTCACGCTATCTCACGCTAACTTATTAGAGTTGACAAGTAAGACAGAACCAGGGCCTGCATCTGGCACTGTTAGGTTTGCAGTTCTTAATCACCTTGTCAGTTTTTAACGTACAAACGGGGAAGCACTTTAATCGCCTAAGGTTTCAAAGCGACTCGAGGGTCGGAGACAAATTTTGCGGTCTTTCTGTTAACACAGTGGTACACTGTTGCTTCTGTTTGTTAAATACTTTCCTTCTGCTGGCGTATCGTTTTTTTAGTGTTAGCATTTAATTTCCTTCAAAATGAAGTTCCCTGATGATTGCGCTTATTAGTTCTCATGGCTAGTCGTTACTGGATATTGAATAAGATGAATTCACACAAAGATAGAAGTTACATCAGAAGTTCATGAAAAACTTGGCGTTGTGTTTAATCGGTCATCCGCTTACCGTAATTTGCTTCATAAGCATGCCGAGCTTAAGCTATATCGCTTTTTAGTGGCGTCTAGCTGCTTTTGATTTAAACGTAGTCTGGTTGTTTTAAATTTTTTTTTTTTTTTTTTTTGCTCGTAGCTGTTCCGCTAGGATTGAGGGAGGAAAGAAGGAACGAGAAAGGATGGGATTCTGGGAATGATTTTAGGCATACTTTACAATTGCTACCACTGAATCCCAAGCCCAAGAACAAAAATTTTTGCCTAGAGAGACTCCATGTGCGAGTATGCACGAGATAGCCAAAAATTTATTCCCGGGCAATTCTGCTCGGCGCTGTCTAAAGTGGAAGAGTTTAACGTGCTGGAAACAGCAATCAAGTTACTCGTGGGGTGTTTCAGTGCAGTTGAATTGTGGAGCACTAAACGCAGAAACTAGCCTGCGATTCAGAATCCCATAACTTGCTCTCCCCTCAGCAGAAATAGTTGATGCTGTAGATGAAATCGGTTGGGCAAGATTTTTCCTTTGGTTTACGCTAACAAAAATTGAAGGCAGCATTAACTTCTCGAGAATACTCGGCCATGCCAATTTGTGAAATGCAGGTAAAGAGGCCTTATAAGAACTCCATATTGATATTTTTGATGGCAGTTTACACGCCTTTCCTCCGGTCCATGTGACGAAAAGAATTGTATTTCGGAACTAAGAACTCCTAGAAATTGTTTTTTGCTTCTCCTTCTTCATCCCTCCCCATCCATCGCCTTTAGAGTAGGAAATGATGTGGTAGAAATAATTGGCTCCAAATAGTAATATGCTAGATGCTTCCTTTTCATTGGTCACATTGAATCACATTGAACAGCTGTGATTTCATCGATTTCGTCATTGTCTCCATCGATGCAGCTGGCAATTTTTCCGTCTTTCTCCATCCTGAACTCGCCGCGTTCAAGCAGTGCCATGTAGAAGTCGAAACCCCATCTTGTTGGCAGTCTGCCGCGTTCTTGCTTTCCATATTGCTGGGGCCAGTAGTAGCCGGCCTGGTGGCCGGCCTGCTGGCGACGTAGGTTCCGGTTATTCGGAATTCCCTTCTCCTAGCCTTTCTTCTTCCACGAAGTACCTGCAAGGCAGCAGGGGCTGCGATCTTTTTCTGCGGATCATATTCGCCGTGATGCGAAACCGTCATTGGGTAATGTGACCATTTTTTAAGTGTTGGCGCGCCACCGCCAACCCCAGTCACACCCTGATGAATTTCGCCATCGGTGGGTTGACGCCTGCTTATTCTGCATATTGGCAGGCGACCGTCATATCTGACGGCCCTTTCGCGACCCTTCCACCGCATCGAGCTGAGCGGTAGGAAACACGACCGCTCAGCAACCACCCAACGACACCGACAAATCTTAATTGGAGATAAGAGTAGTATATTGCATTTAATTACTCTGAACGAAAATATTTTCCTTAAGCAGTGCCTCTTTTACCAACGAGACATAAAACACTTCGTTTGCATTGCTAAATACCTGCTGCTTCTTGAAGGGTTGTCCAAGGAATTGATGTTTATTGCAAGATGTTGTTAGCCACACCTCCACCCACCTATCAACCAGAAGTCCCTTTCCAAGAAAAGAGAAAATGCATCAGCGCTTCGCAGATAAAGACCATGCAAATGAATGGAAAGCTGTGAACAGGAGGAGTTTCGGTGGAAAATATGGTTTCAGTGGAATTCAGTGTGATTGCATCAGGCCATGGATGCATAGAATGAGTGCAGTATCAAGTTCGGAGTCAACATATCTCATGCATTCTTGCATTTGCTTTCCGCTACATCTTGTTTTCGAAATTTGCACTGTGATATTGAATGAATTCCATGTTTTTGAAATCTAGATGAATTGTTGAGTCTACAACGGCACTAGGAGCAATGGTGTAAAGAGTTGCTCACTGCGGCATTGAAAAACTTTGATTGTCGAGAAAAATAGGACGCATATTGAATCCTACAGCCACTTTCTGAGATTTGAGAATTGGTGGATCTGTTTTTTTTTTCGTTCGCAAAGTTGGTTCATCTCTTCGCTAGCGATTGATTCCTGCTGGACGAAGTTCTGAGGGATGACAAAGTGGGGCGCATCAAGCAAAGGGCAGGAGGGATAAATAAGTTCGTATCCGTAAGACCGCGGCTGTTCAAATGGTCAACGGAGATTACTGAAAGGCGAATCACTTGCAAAGCGAAACGAATCGTTTCAGAACTCCCTGCTGCCTCCATCACAGCGATGCCGTAATCAGACGACGAAGAAGCCAACCGGACCGTTTCAGCGGGAAAAGCTCCTACTCTACCTAGAGGAGACTGCCAAGAAAGAGCAAGACTGGGAAGAGCCTGTTCCGTTCAGTCCAGGCGTTAAGCGAGGTAATGCTTTGCTCAAGAACTTAGTAAACTCATGCTCAGCTTTCTTGGTTGGCGCTTTCGAATACATAGTTTGATCTTAATGGTGGTAACTTTTCAGTTCACAATGTGAGGTTTGGTCTGAAAATGCTACTTCCCATGAAGATTTCCAGAAAGTTTAAGTTAAATGGTAGTATTAATGTTGGTGGTTGAATTTTTGATTACATCAACTCATTTGCATATCGAGAGGCAATTGATTGGCATTTGCTGTGGGAAGAGTTCTTCAACGGAGCTACTGGCAGAATTTCTCGCATCGAAATCCTTTCGCTATCGTTCCATAGGTCAACACATTTTCATCTCGGCGAAGTCTCCTTTCCATTTTTCTCATTCGTGTTTTAGTGAGATTTCTCCTGACAGGCAATTTTTGAATTGTCCCTCATCAAAAAGAGCAACTTTTCTCACTGAATTTTGTGGGGCCGTAAGAGTGAAAATTTGTTTTTTGTATTCAAAGACGTTTTAGCTTAGTGTAAAATGCACGCAAAGACACAACCTTTATGCTGCAATTCGATATTAAATAAATGCGTTTCAAAGGACATATATCGAAATATTTTTTAGTGAGGAAAGGGGAGGGGAATACACACCGAAATACAAGTGATAGCAGAGAGCTAGGAGCACTTTGTTCATTTTACGACTAGTCGCTTAGTTGAGCATGGTCGATTGAAACCTTTTACAGTAGTTTTTGGTTGTTTCACATAGCTGCAGGCTAGACGTAGCTTTGGAAGGCGTTTCACTTGATGTTTTCGTATAGTACTACACAGCTCGTACATGTTTTTGTTGTTGATGTTGTTGTTGATTGCACGGAAGGTTGGTTCAGGTAAAGTGTTCGAACCAAAAGAAGAGCAGGGCACGAAGAAAGAAGATGGAGGGATGGAGATGCCGATCGAGCTTGACGTCGACGAAGATGACGAGTTCGATGAAGCTCTTAATGAGGCACACGAGAAAGATCTGGTCGACCTAGCTGGTATACTTGGCATGCACAATCTGCTCAATCAGCCACAATATTACAACGCCCTTAAGGTATTGCTATGATTGATGAAAGCCATATTCCTTTGCTCCATTAATGTTGTAAATTTTCTCTTCGTCATATTGTAATGACCGGCTGTCGAGCATTACTTGGCCAGAAGTTTATTTTTTTTTTCGATGTGAGACCGTTCATTCAGTGTTTAAAAGTCAAACACTTGCGAGTGAATATTGAATCGCTAAGTTTTGCAGCATAAGGCATTTAAGCGAAAGTGAAGCATTTAAAAACCGAGATGAAATTCAGCTTTCTCGATCACTTTGATTTTATTCACACCGTGATTTAAGTGAACGAAAACATGGGCGAACGGTTGTTTATGCCCTCAGGCAGCATGCAAACATAGTGGCATATCTATTGCCCCAAATCGACAACGCATTGAAAGGTTGCTCGGGTGTCGTTAAGCGTGGCAGTTTTGCTCGTTTCAGAGATAAAGCGGTGTGTGTTAATGCGAATTAAGTTTTTGAAAAGGTCATTTCTAACATTCGATAGCTTAGTTTCATGTTATAAAGTGAGTTTTATTCCATTGACTGTGCAACACCGGCGAAATATAAATACTATTAAGTAGATTGCTTTTGTCTTAATTTCAGCAATTTATTGATTATCGAGTCATTTTGTTTGAGATTTCTTTCGCAATCGGAGAATTAAACACCACTTATTTTTTCCTTTTCATCGGTCGTTAAAATATCGCATTGAGCAGTTATAAAATAGAGCTTCAGGGCAATTTAAAAGCATGTTGGAGAATGTCGCCGCAGGGCATCTCGAAGTCAGAGATATGCTCATTTATGAACTCGGGTCTAAAAACTGTGCACATTTGGAATGCTGTGGAGATGTGCTATATGCGCTGTCCAGATAGAAACCAGCTGTGTTGTAATGTCAGTCGATGGGCGCAAGCATTAATGGTGCGCAATTGGCTAACGATAGCAAGCTCATCCATAATGACTGAGAAAGTTACTTTCCCATATTTTTAGGTATATCTGCTAGATTTCCTGCTGTTTGATCCGCGTTGTAGGTAACGTACTGGGAACTTTGGCAAATGTATACAAAAAAGTGATCGTTGTGTTTGTTGAAAAATAATGAAGTTTGCTTGCGGATTCGCATTATGCTAGTATGCATAGCGTCTTTCATGACTTTGGCTCTCAAACATGGCGAATAAAGGGTCTGGGATAGACAGAAATGCTCACGAAGGTAGGCAAAACTCTGAGCTATTGGACCGGATCTGCAAAAGAAAATAGGAGATCCTATCTTGAAACCAGCTTAATATATGAACGTGTTAATGGTGCTCAACGCTTAGCTGATCTTTGAAAAGACTGCGGCAGCCATGATGCTAAGACATGTAGCATTGTCATTCTCTGACGTACTGATATTGAAGAGATTTTGCTTTGCAAGTGATATGGCAGGTGACTCGTCGATTTTGTATCCCTGCTTAGGAGGGCAATTTTGAAGCGTATTTGACATCGTTGTCGATGTGTTTGCGTAGAGTGCTGCTTAGCAAGCCGCGTCGACAATTTAGGTGAAGAAATGTTTGCTATTTTAGCTAGAAAATTTTTTTGTAAAAAGCTTAGTCTCACTACTTTTCTATCTTGGAGAAATATTTGGAATATTTTTAATCTAGAGCTATATTCAATGAGGCATTTGAATCACTATTTAAAAACAGAATATCTGTGAACTCTAATTTTTATAACTGAAATATTGCTTGAACTTATCAGCGTTGTGACAGAGAAATTATTATTTACTGTTGTTGTTTCCCTTCGTGCTCCCCTTTTATCGAGAAGGGCGGTGGAGGGGGACGGTTGGTAACGTCATAATTTCAAGTAGTTTAAAAGGTGCTGGTCGGAATTACAGGGTAAAAGTCAGGATGAGACAACGGGTACAACTTTTCGAGGTGTTATCAAAGCATTCGAACCAAAAATAACGGCCGAAGAGCCCGAGAATGAAACCGACGTCGATGATTGTATTCGGTTCGTTTATTTGCAATAGATTGTAACGGCTTCTCTTAATTTCTCTTCAGTAATATCTTCTGTGATACAAAAGTGCTGATATTTTCTCATTTCTGTACAGCGATCCAAAAATTGTGCTGACGAATCGACGGAGTGAATCCAAATTTGAGCATGTTGAAGGGGATGCTGCATAAGTCATAATGATAGAATAGGTTGTATCAAGACCTAAATTTTGAAAAATTTCACAAAATGCTAGTGAACCGAAAAAAAAAGTTTTTCAACGCTTTATCCACTTAAAAAAAAGTACGTTCTTGAAGTCCGTCATTTGTGGATGATTAAAATAAATCATTCTTGGCTACTTTACATCGAAAATGTCCATTTACTTGTGTAAAGAAATCACTAGCCCATTAATGCGATGCAACTTGGGGTCTAAATCAAATGAGCAAAAAGGTTTTTCGGAAGTTAGGATGGGGAAGCGTTTGTCCTTGATAGATTGTAACATCCTGGAATCCTTGTTGCTTCAGGTAACCACTCCGCATGACCTGTCATGTGTCAGTGGTGACTTTACTCTTACAAGCTAAATATTTTTCCGGTGGACGTATATATACATAATTATATCTTTTTTTAATTCTACAAAATACGTGCTGTGTGATCCATAATGTGCGAGAAAAAAAAGGGGATAGATGCTGCATGAAAACACGTGTGACCCACATAGAATACAGGAGGATGCAATGGCGAATGTATAGTAACAGTGGTCAGAGACAGTAGTAATGAGCAGTGCTTACTCGAATACGAATGCATCGCTACTGATAACATCTTCCATTGTTGCTCTAAGTAAGGCGTTTTAGATGTCTTGAAAGTGCGTATTGAAAAGTTATATTCTTCGCTTCAAATTGCTCCAGAGAAGTGTTGCTGCTCATGATAATGCTTATTTTATAAACGGGGTTACAGGAGGCTTGAAGCAAATGATGAGAACCTGACCGAAGTGAACATAAATAACCTAAAGAGGACGTCGAAAGAGCGCATAAAGAGTCTCATCAAGGCGGCCTGTGCGAGCAAGCATATTAAGAAGCTTACGATGGCCAATACAGCCATCTCAGATCAAGAAGCGAGGGCAAGTTCTTACCTCTTTTTTTCTGATTCTATATAGGAAGAAAATTTGCGGAAGATGTGCTAGTAACTGAGCCACTGCACCAAGTAAAATAAAATTTGCACCGTATATAGATAGACTGTAGTTAGTTAGCTGTTTGAAAATCCTGCCATTTTGCCGTGTGTCGAGGAGCTGAGGTACGGAATAAACTGAAAAGTAGAATTTCGATGGATCCGTTGTATCGAATTTAATATATCGCTGTAACGGGTGGTGCTTGCATCACCCGTCATCACTTGGATCCGTTGCGTTTGCGTCACTTGTATCGCGAGTATTTTCGTCACAGGAGGTTTTAGATTCATACGATTATTGCATGAGGCATTGACGCCATGGACAGTTGATCTTTGTTCGTTTCTCGGTTTTGCGGCATACGCTATTTGCCCGACGTAGACTTGCAGAATGAAGGCATGCGCTGAGTTATCTGCGTTTGTAGGAATTCTGCTGCGAGCAGCTGTGCCACAAATAGCCCACGTTATAGAAAGGTAAGCTATAGGGCATTCTTGCCACGGGCACTTTCGCCGTGCGATATCTGACCTTCGTGACAGTTGGCTGTGTGGAATTTACATCACAGAGATTCATTGATTGATTTTATTCACGCTTTTCAAACTGTTTTTAGCAACACTTATTGCTTCTACTCCTTTGTGCTGCCTCCTAAAGTACTGAACTTGGTGTTTTCATGAGGAAATCGTAGTCATCAAATCATAGGAAAATCTGGCGAACGCTGAGCCCATCATGGATAAAGGACATAAGAGTCTCGTAGTATGATTCGTTGTTCTAAGTTTAAAAGAGGAACTCCAGCTCGTGCGTTTTTGCATAATTGTTCTTGCAAAACGCAATATGCAGCATCTTGTGTGCGCCTGTGTCTGTGTTTTTATGTTTATCAGTCGCTTGGGTTACAAGACAGCTTCTTTAATTTCTCATTGATGTGAAGATGGACTTTTTCCCACTTTGCTTATGAATTATTTGGTAGATACGTCTCAGTAATATAATAATCATGCGTTTTCGGGGACTCAACTAAATCCTGCCTCACTACTAACAGGCGAGGCAGTTGCACGTCGTAGAAAGTAATGTCGCACTTCCTCGTCGATGAATTATCCTTGTGTTAAAGAAGCTAGGTACATTGTAGGGCTTGGTAGAATTGTTGGAGACATCGCCGTCGTTACGCGAGCTGAACATTGAATCGAATTTCATCTCACCCGAACTGCTTGCGAAGTTGCTTCGCGCGACACTCGTTACTCAGCACCTAATCGAATTCCGCGCTGAGAACCAGGTTAGTTTGAAACGTCGGAGGGATAGCGTTAAGGTTGTGCTTCGTGAACATGTTAATTGTGCATCGGCTATGCTATCATCTGTCGTCGACGATTTTTATGTCCCTTAAGCTTAGGTGACGCAGATATATTTCTAATTATATTGGTGAGCTACTCTTCCTCTCCTTTTGCCCTTTGCACCGCAGAAAGCTCTTTTCTANGTCTTTTCTGTGTTAATTTCTTACATGCGAGTGGATTCGTCGGTGATTATGTGCGTTCATCTAGACAGCGAACTTGATTTTTTTATCTCGTCTTGGGCCGAAGATTCAATTTTTACAGTAATGTATCGAAATCCTCCCCTTCCCCGAGGTAGTTCGAAGTTCGCCCCTCCCCCCTCCCCCTGCAATAAGAAGTGAACTTTATTATGTTGCAACCTGCTGGAGCTAGAGGTAATGCTGGTATGTTTTACTCGGCGTAAGTGGATGGCAAAAGTCGTTGCGGCGTGTTGACGCAGACGAAGTATCGAATGGAAGGATCCTAGGTCTAATTCAGGATCCACGTCTAGGCAGAATGCCATTATAGCCGCACAGTGGAGGGCATAATGATTACATTGTGACTTTCCCCCACCAGTCAGTAGAACTCTTCCTTTCAAACATCATCTCTCTTTTGAAGTTTTGTTCAAGGCTGTATGAGAGAATGCCCAAATAAAGCTGAAGGAGGGAATTTGCTTCAGCAAAGTGAACATTATTTTCAGCGCGCTGCAGTGCTGGGCAACCAAGTGGAGATGGATATGATGCTGTCGGTGGAAGAGAACGAATCGTTGCTGCGTGTCGGTGTCGCTTTTCAGTCGATGGAGGCTCGTCATCGGGTCTCGGAAGCTCTTGAGCGCAACTACGAGCGGTGTATGTGCTTCCTTTTTCTCTGTGAATTGCAATATCCTCCTCCACGATTCAGTAACATTCGTTCACTTCACTGGGGTGCAGTCCAGCAAAATACATAAACCTCAATTTAAAAAAGAAATTTTGCTTGTGGAGCAAGGTTTCTCCGGAATAAACAGGCCATACGTTCAAGCGCACAGTAACTAACAGTAAACTGTTTGCAGTCTCGATGTGTCTTGCTGTGCAGTTTTTGTTCACGTTTCTCGAGCAATCAGCCTAATGATCATTCATTTTCCCTTCCTCCTCCTTCTCTTCGCCGTCCCCTATTTATCTTGTCGAAGAGTCGGGCTGGCAAGTCGTTTGTTTCCACTGCAAGCTTTCATTGGGCACCTTGTTTGAACATTTTCAGAATGGCACTAATAATTTTAAATAGTTGCGCTTGAAATATTTGTTCAAATACAAATAGTATGTAGCCTTTCAACAGTAAGAATACATTTTGGTGATATCCTCATGTCGCGAGAATTCATACGTCATTATCACAGAACAGCTGCTGCTGCTTTGGCGTCGGCATAAGCTGCGAAAACAGCCTTATCCTTCCAACATCTTCCTACAAGTTTTCTGTCGGAAATCCTCTGCACTCATTCCCACATTGGCCTTGTAGTCATTCTTTACAGACTTATGCTTTTTTCCATCCTCTGAACAGAGAGGTGATAATTTTTGACCCGACTTCATAATTTAATCCTCCCATAGTCGTAAGTTGCCCCTAACGTGAGGTGTTTGAAATTGCCATCGTACGATTTGCAGTTGGTGAAGCAGGCTGTTTGGATGTTCGTGGAAATAGTATTGAGTTGTTTCATCACTTGTTCCAAAACGTTGTGTGTTTTAAAACTGCGAGTATTATTTATATATGCTATTCTGTTCGAACTCGAATTTTGAATGAGCCAAGTCCCCAGGTGTTTCTGGTGCGGACTTGCAGCCTGCCTAATGATGGTCGATGAACGACTAAGCAATCTCACCGGTTAAAACTGGTTCCATATGTGTTTTGCAGTGCGATTGCGACGACTCGAGAAGACTTCATCGTGTGATTGAGGTTCGAACTGAGGAGAATCAAGTCGATATCTGTTCGACGACTGCCTTGAATGCACCGCCGAGCTTGGGTCATACTCAAAACAGCTTTTTTTTTTTCATTTTGTCTTCCTTTTTAGCTAACCTCTAGTGAGCGGATACTGCACTTCAATCAATTACATCAAGAAGCATCTCGCAAGTTCATTGAGTTGGCTAGCAGTTTCTTGCGAGCTGCGCCAACAATTCTCAGATAGTTTTCCTGGTCGTCTAAGTAATGGCTGGCGCATAGCGCGAGCTCTCCAAACCGCGTCATTAGTTGCTTCATTTACGGATTATTTTTGCACGTCGAGAGACTTCACAGATTGCTCAGTTTCATTGTCCCCGAAACTGATGTGTCCAGCTCGCGTGACGCTCTATTACGTGCTTTTTTCGTCATTTCTGTCATCTTGAGTGAATTTTCTCACAACCCATCCACTATGTGTTCTATTTTTGAGAGCATCTAGGGGATAGAACCCGAATTATACCACCAAGAAAAACGCTACCTGGGATCCTTAAACTTGTCTCACTAGCGTTTCATTCTATTTGCCTCTTTTTCAGTGCAACTCGTCTAGTAATAGGCAGGGATGGCTCATTCTTTATCGATATGACTATTTCAAGTCTCTTTTCATGCTCACCTGCACTGTTATTATGCTTCATTTTATTTGTCGCTTTAGTGTAATGTGATCACTGATTTTTCAATTATCTTTCATCTATTTTTAAGTTATGCGTTATTTGGTTGTTTATTATTTGTTTATACGAATTTCGCTAGCTGTGTAATCACTACTAGTGCTTGTCCTCTTAGCATCACCATCCATTTGTCTCGTTTTATTGCTGCGACACTGCGGCTTTAGGCTTTACGATGTGCTGTGCTAATAAAGACTGAATCGCTTTTTCAAATGCATTTATACCACTTCGCGGCATGCGTTCATTTAGCGATCTCTCTTTCTAGATTTACACTGTAATAGCAGAACCTTTCCATTGCTGATAAGACGCTATTTATTCGAGGCTAACAGATGCCTTTTGCGAAGCAAGTCTAAGTAGTTCTGAAGAGGTGGCGATAGGAAAATAAACGACTGCGGGCTGGATTAGCTAGTCATAGTCTCTGAGGCTTCCCAGAAGTAAAAACAGTGCTGATAAAACGAAGATTTTCAAGCATTGCTGGCACTTAGCGTGATGTGGCAAAGAAATTTAACACTCGTCTAAAGGTGGAGTTGCAGTTAATTTTCCAAAAACAGCAACAGCGCGCAGCTGAAAAATTAAATTCGACGATGACAGTAGCAGCCTTTTTTACAAATACATCTTGGGAATAAAACTTCCACGCCTTGTACCACCCTTTGCTTGGCAAATACCTCTCAGACCTTTCACCTGTCTATTAACGGAATAAGTTTGCGACCACGGGATCAAAAAATTTAACATTCAGCTGCACAGATGCTAATTTGATGGCCTTCACTGTTGAAGTGCCAGCCAGGTTGAATTGAAAATAGCAGCCATAAAATATACCCCTCCCTTCGGGGATGACTGTATTTGTTTAGCTTTTCATAAATACGAATTGGCTTATCTTTGGAGTGCTGCACGAACGTATGCACGCGACGAAGTCATCTGTAAGTGTTGTGTGATCGACGATTATTGAATATTGAGCAAAATGAAAGCGCATGGAGCCTTTAAAAAAAATGGAAATTCCTAAATCAGCAACGTCGAGTGGACGATTGAGTGCTGTTGAACGTATAACTGGGTGTGGTGTACATAGTTGCAGGCCGACACTGCTAAATTGTAACGCTGAAATAAGTCATCTGAGAGAAGCTGACATCAGGCTGCAGTGACGTACCATGAGTGCTTGATATATTCATTGTTGGACGATACTAGTTGGTAGATGAGGCGAAGTGTGTATAGGTATCTTGTACACTTCTATGGAAGGAACACATGAATAAATGATAGCTATATTGCGAATGTCACTGCGATGTCGCTCTTTCGATTCCATAAGATCACATTAAATGCGCAGCATAGCGTATTTAGATGCTAACTACCGGACGATCGGGTTAAAGATTTGTAAAGTTTCGCCGTCGGCTTTTCCCGGTACTATCTGGGAATCGTTATCAGTCGCTATAGAAATGTCATATCCTTCATATGCTGAGTTTGGTGCAGTGCAAAGTCTATAGCTAGCGCCACCACTGAGCAATTTATCTGATTGTGGATTTACTAAGGTACGGTTGGGATGGATCTAGGACCAGATGGTTTCCTGCGAAGACCTTGAGCACGGGCTACTGGAAAAGCGGGTAAGGAGGAGGAATAACAACCAAGCTCTAATGAGGGTTCTGAAAGGATGGCATTTGCTAAAATTCCGACGTGTATGTGCATAATGTTGTTGTTATTCCCTTGTGGACTTTCAAAGGTTTAATCTCCTATCATTACTATTATCACTAACACTGATGTGTTCTTCCAAGTCTCCGTTCCCCTGTTACTGACCAACCATGTGTGCTTATGCTTGCTCCCAAATTAATAATAAGTGGATCAAAAGTACACTGAACAAAAAACTTTTGAACGGGACAGCACCTCTCTGCGATTGTTTGAAAACGGGCTGGATCTTGCAACGGAAACAAATGAGCACCTGCAAAGCGAACAGTTTCAATAAGCAAGCACAAAGTCGTTAATTCCATCGAGCGAGCGACAAGACAGTGTAGCTCACAGAGTTGCGTATTTTTAATTTGAGTTTATAGGAAGTAAAGAGTTTTGTAGGAAGTGGCAAGAAGTCATTCGTTTCCGTAGCGAATTATTGTTGATAGCTTGTCGTTGCAATCAAAGTGGAACGGAGGGGAGAGAAGTTGCGTGGAAATTATGGTGCGTTCCTGTGCGCCGTGTGGCCTCAGTTTGATGAATTCATCGAATAAATTACGGTGGTAGCGGGAAAGAGAGAAGGTCGCGCAGGGAGCTCTTCACAACTGGGGAAACCGGTCTTCCTCTCCTCAACCCTCTAGCCACACCTGGTTACTCACCCCATCCCCCTCTCCTCCCTCCCCTCCCT
>JAARMF010000639.1:53870-74272 GCA_022844705.1 Toxascaris leonina | reverse complement strand
GAACAATGCGATCGTAATGGTAGAAAGTTGTGAGGTTGGAGGAGGGGGGGAGGGGGGGAGGGACGGCTTGGTGATATGCGGGTATTTGAGGTAGTTCTACCGCTTCCGCTAGCATTGTGTTATTTAGGGATATTTTCACTCGGTTTCAATTTCGGGTATTCCTCTATGGTCCCATAAGTTGATGATCCTCTATCAGAATAGGATATTCCTCTATGATAAATCCCATAAGTTGGCAAGAAACAATCTTTATTTTTTCAAGAAGATTTTCGGCTTTTGAAGAATCTTTTAGTCGATAACTTCAATTCACTTGTGGTTAAAGGATTATGGATAATGGATTATAGGGATGGTTGTTATGTATATTCTAGGGATATTATGAGCTAAGGTTGGGCATTCTGCGAGAATATGGATATCCTTTGACACTTCACTTATTAAGGGTACAGACAAATGAAGAGATAATGTGGATTTTAGGGATGTAGTAAGCAGTGGTGTCATGAAATGCGTTTAGTTGATAGATGGAGTTGGGATAAGGTAGCGGAGGTTAGCATAAGAATGAAAGTGCACGAAATGCCACCTCAGGTCATAACGACCGACACACTTGCATGAAATATGTTTAGAGAGCGAGAGAATTCAGTGGAAGAGTCCAGAGATTGTGGTGGTGGACATTTCCGCTTTCGTTGTTGTTTTTTTTTTTTTGAGGTGGATGTTTATTTGCATATACAGTGGTGATTATAAATAGAACCTAGCAGAGATAGAACCTACAAGTAATTACGATTGTATAACCATATTTTAATTGAAAATGACTTGTTCAGATAGACGATGCACCATTGGGACCACCTCCTGCTGATGTAGCGCCATTGTTTTGCCTTCCTCTCTACTCATTACTATCGAGTGAGAAACAAAAGAGAGTCTTCGAACCTGTACCTGATGCATACAGGTATAGCTTTTCATCGATTTTATTCATTTATTATTGATTAGGTTTCTTGACTATTTTTGCAAATCTTTTGTTAATATTATTCATTTATCAAGGAGATTATGTGGAATATAATGTTTGTTATGTGTATTATTACCTGTTGCGCAGGTAGAGAAAACACCATAAATCTTGATGGAAAGTTGAGTTAGTCTTATAAATTGAGAAAAATTTCTTTAAAGGTTATAAAAGTCCCACAATTTCAGCACTTGTTCCTATTTTCATTTCGGAACCTTATCCCTTGCTCCTCTTCGCTACGGTCCCCTTTTTCCTTCAGTAAGTTAGTCTTAGTCAGGTGCGAATTAATTGGTTTCTCAATAATTTCAGAGTAAATATGTGAAATGCTTAATGAATTTTGAAGGCCGCAACGTTCGGACACATTTTTGCGCTTTTCAGATCAGTGATTTTGGAAGAGTCATTTTCTATATTGGTTGCATTTTTTATTTTTATACTTATTTTTTAAAATTAATATGTGAAGAAATTATCGAAGAATTTGGAACGAAAGCTTTGTATTTAATATTCAAAGAAAGGATAATGGGAGGTTTGAATGTTCCTTCTGATGGTTATTTTTGCTAGACTTGCAAATAGCGATGTTGTGCACCATCAGCCTTATGAATGACCTTCTCCTTTCCTCCATCCTCCTCCCTCCCTCCTTCTTGTCCCTTTTTCCTCATTTTTGAAAATGATTCGCGCAAAAACTCGTTCTTCTTCATCCGCCAACTATGAAAATCGCCTTACAAACCCATAAAGATGAAGCCTGCACGTTACTTTGCATAATATTCAGCATATGGCTTGCACAGCTTTGTAGATAATCCTGTTGAGTTTTGGCTTCAACCTTTCCATCCAGCGGATCGGGTATACACCACAGAGAATCCTGTACTTGGTTGATGAAGATCAATGCAGTAAAGAGAAGTGTCTGACTGGGCCCTACTTCGAGAATCAAGAGATCGAGCTCAGGGTGATGCCACTTCTTGAATTTTTCGTGATACTGCTTATTGCACAATATTAAGACTGTGTGTTATCGCAACGAATGTAGCCGAAACCTCTCTGACAATTCCGGGTGTGCGATATGTGGTTGACAGTGGACGAGAAAAGAGACGAGTGCATGATCCGGTGACAGGAGTGTCACAATTTATAGTGCATTGGATATCACAAGCATCTGCCGATCAAAGAGCCGGTCGAGCCGGACGTGTCCAGGCTGGACATGTTTATAGGTTAGAAAGGCTTCATCTTAATTTTTTTTTTAAAGAAGGCATCTTCTAGGAAGATTTTTATTTCATTCATGCAATGACAACAATTTTAGCTCTAAAGGAAGTGCTAAGCACATCAATGTTTTTCTATATGAAAAATGGGTGGTCTCTCCTATGAAAAGGTTTCCATATTGTTTAGGTGGGCAAAAAATAGAGTTTATAAATTTAAAAGAATAAAAGCGAGTTTTATTGACTAAATAGCACTGATTTAGGTTATATTCATCGGCGGTATTTGCGGATTTGGAGAAGTTCAGCACACCCGAAATACTCAACAAACCAGTCGATCAACTTGTTCTACATATGAAATCAATGAATATTGTTAAGGTTATGATGGAATTTTGCATGTATAATTTAGTGATAACATCATTGGATATTCTTCTCTGAATGTGATTGAGGATATGGTGGGGGTCTAAAAGTTTGAGAGGAATATCCCTCTTTTAGTATATTTGAGAGGATTTTTAGGTGTGATATCCATCACAATTTCCTCCTGTCCATCTTATTTGAGTTCTCCTTTCATGTAGAGATTAAGTCTGTGGAAGTGGATGTTCTTATAATTGAGCATGAAATTTGGGTTTTGAAGCATTATATATGTGGAGTAAATTTTTTATAGATATAAGGAAGAGGGCTTGTTAAAGTAGAGGAGGAATATATCCTATTAATGTTGATAAGGTATAGAAGTATTTCTCATTTTCTTTCATTGATGATTTTTCAGTGAGAGTATTTTTATTTATCAATATGCTGATATGCGATATTTATTTTATGCGTAAATGAGAAAAACATTTGATGATATTTAGGTGGCCAATTTTCCGTTTCCAACACGACCGGATGGTGATGCTTTAGAAGAGGCCGAGAAAAGATTGATTCGTTTAGGTGCACTTGAAGTTGGAATTAAAAACAAACTGGTTCGTTGCGCATTTTGCTTTAACAGCTTTATTTTTAATTGTTTAGCCCTTCGATGGTGGTCTTTTATATTTTTTATAAAATTATATTTCTCTATAAACTATGAGGTGATACCCTTGAGCACATCTCTTTCTCGAGTTTACATCGGAGATGATTGATCTTTCTTTCCCGATCTTCGTGGCTTCATGGCATCTCCGTTCTTTTCTTTTCTTTGGCTATCATCATTGCGAAGTTTTCCTATAATATCATCTGTTCTTTTAGGTTTATTTGTGACAAGCTTCGCGAATTTCTGTTGACATTTTCGTTGGGTTTAAAATATAATGGAGGGTTCAGAGGTGAATTATTGGTACAAAGGTATTGCATCTAAAATGGTATTCTCTGTAGAATTGAAAAATCGATTCAGTCTTTTAGAAGGCGATTTGATTACCGAATAAATGAGTGCTTTTTAAATAGTCTGTGAAAATTAATGTTGTTACGTCAGTACCACTTCGTATTTTTATTCTTTAAAATGTGGGAGAAGGGAAAGTGAAGGAAGCAGTGATACGATTGTTATGATATACGATGTTAATGCTGTCGATGAGGACGATGCAATATATTCAGAAGGAGGCAAGGATAAGCACTCTCGGCAAAACGTTGTCGATATTCCCGTTGGCACCCAAATTCGCAAAGATGCTTGTGATGGCTAATCAAAGTGGTCTACTTCCTTATGCATGTACACTTGTGGCTATATTATCTGTTCGCGAGCCACTTATTCCTATCTACTCACTTAGGTAAGTATCTTTGTTGAATTCATCGCTATTTTTGAATGATCCTTCAAATAGTCATTTTGTGAGGGAAGGATTGTTACTTCATTTGTTTGTTGTGCACTTTGGTAAAAGAGAGGTGAATATTTATGTTCTATACTATATAGTGTTGAGGAAGTGAGAGGAATTGGATTGGTTGGAGAATATGAGTAAGACTTTCGATTGTGCTAATATTTTTTTCTAGTGTTTGAGATATTTACTTGGTATAGATGTGTTTGCTTTGCGTTTGCTGAGATGTTTGCAATATATTTATGGATCTACAGCTAGATCCAAGCTATTGTTTAGGCAAGCAGAAAGCTTCATAAATGAGGGGAAGTGGGAGATGGAGAGTTTTATTGCAGTCGACGAAGCTTTTAGTGCTAGGAATGGTTCGATCCTAATTCCCGCTACGCTTATTCTACTTTTGCGTATATTTGCCGAATGGAAAACGATTGTTGGGAGGTGATTGATGAGAGTATTCTTTGCTTTTTGATATCTTTATAAAGTTTGAATAGATGCGCCAATGAAAAGAGAATATTTAAGAGGCGAAACAAACGAAGAGACGCAAGCAAAAATGCTGGCAGCATTGAAGCAGAGACGTGCTTGGTGTTCGCAAGGACAGGCACGACGATTCGGCGATCTTGCTGTACTCCTGAACGCCATTCTTGCTTGTCTTGCTGAAAAGGTTTGCAGCATTGGGATTATTGTGGTGTTGGAAGTTCTTCTGCTCATTTTCATTTTATGTGGCTTTGTGCTGTTGAAGAAAGTTTCTATGTGAGGAGGGAGGGGGGGGGGGGGGAGAGGGGGGAGGTATGGGCAGGTTTAGACGGCGCATTGATATTATATGATAAAAACGATGGGGTTTATTTGGAATTAAGGGAATTTATGTGGATTTTTGCAACAAAACGGAGACGTTCGCTTTTATTACTATACATTTGCTAAATACTCTTGGCACTTTTTGAGGTAAGAGAGGCAGAAAGAAATGCAATGGTGAATGAAATCCAAACTCGGGAACTTTTTGTTTTTCGATTTACCCATTGCATTCACCCCATTCAAAGTCGATATGCCAGCTGTGATGAGTTATTAAGCGTTCGGAAGGGGATATCAGTACAATTTGTAGCTTTACTTATTTGCATCTCCTGACGAGTTTACTCACTGTTTATTGTTTTATATATGTATATATATATATATATATGTATGTATATATATATATTTGTATATATCTATATATGTATTTATTTATTTATTTTTTGGTGTTATTCGTAAAGTCTCTTTTGAAGGGTTCGGAAGAGGTGTGTACACGTTTCGGAGTGCGACATAAGGCATTGCTTGAAGTTAGCAAACTTCGACTGCAACTCACCAATCTCATCAATTCTTTGTGCCAATTGAAACAAACGATCGCCATCGATCCTTCACTGCCACCACCTTCGGAAACGCAATTTAGAATGCTCAGGTAATTTTTGTTGCGAAGATGGCGGTAGGGAGAAGGCATTTGCAAATGTTTAGATTAGCTCAGGTAAAATATACGTTGTTTGACAAGGTTGTGAAAGTGCTGAAAGGCTTCATACGTCTACTGTTGGTTGAATATGCGAAAGGTGGGTACTGGGAGGGGAGAGGATTGTTTTGAACCGAGCAAGGGTTATGTTGCGGACATTAGGTGTTGATGACTGACTAGCTGATGTGCTGTCGTAGATCAGTACTTGATCGATAATTGATGTAAAAACAACTCCACTGATTTATAAAGCAATAGAATCCTTATATTTTTCATAAATCAATGGAATAAAGCATCGAAATTTGATGGCAAAATATTTCCGGTAATGCCGCAGTCATATTCTTTATCTATTGAAGGAAAATTGATGCAAGTTTTTTAGCCTATGAAGCGAGAATGCTTCACCTTATCTGCAATATTTTTCATTTCTTTTAGTTTTTGCTTTTTGCTTTTATTTATTTATTTACTTATTTATTTATTTATTATTTCGTTCCCCCTTCCCTCTGATTTCGATGTTTATTTATTTATTTTTTATTCTAGTATTTCAGTGATAATGATTATAAGTATGATAATTGCAGGCAAATTGTGATTGCATCATTAAGTGAAAATATCGCACGTCGAGTGGACAGATTATCGACGAATGAAGAGGTTCCGAAAGGTGCATATGAATGTCAAAAATTGAAAGTATGGTTATTGATGGCATTTGTCTTTTGAACGCTTCGTTATAGTGGCAGTGAGACGTTTGTGAAGGGCCTCCTTGCAGAAGGAATAATTCAGGAGCACCAATTTTGGGTGAATTTTTTTTTTTGAATTTTAAGATCCTAATATCGATGAGAATTTTTGTTGGNGGAGGGAGTAATTCAGCAAATAGATATTTGCAGTTCCTTTTCCGTTGTCTTTCTTTGCTCGGAAGGCATTTCATTAGCGCATGCATCTGTTGATCTTCTAACTCGCCTCCCCTTAAATCCTATATTCAATACTACTTTATAAATATGATTGTACTGCACTATATCATTGCCGTTTTGTTTCCTTATTTCTCTTGTCAATAAAAGTTATGACTTTTTTCAGGATAAAGTGTTTATTGATGCGAGTTCTGTTCTTTATAAAGATGAGCCCGATTGGATCCTCTTCCAGGAAATTGTTCAGGTTTGATCATTGAATTTATAAATTTCTTTTACTGGAACGATTTTGGAATTGAATATATTTATTGGTAATTAATTAATTATGGCAGCAGTAAATTATTTAAAGAGTTGTTTTCAAAACATTTGATAGTGAAGGGGATTTCGAGCTGATTCTATTGGTTGCGGTTTATTTATTTATTTAATTAATCAATTTATTTATTTATTTTTATTGAAAACATTCTCCAATAATTCTGTTTGTTTTCTAATTGTAATTATTATGATGTGTGCTCGCGATTTCCAATAAATTTTTGGAGTTGGGTTGGTTTGCTTTCTAGCAATTATTTTGTATTTTATTGAGCAATTTAATTTTTTGACAATATTTGACGGAGGAAAGTGTTATGCTAGATTTTTATTTACAGATAGGTGAGAAGAAATGTATGCAAAACGTGATGATCGTTGAATCGGAATGGTTACCTCGATTGGCAGTAGCATATTGTGAATTTAATGCCGTTAAAAATGCTGAACCAAAGTGAGTTCTTTTTCGATTCCTTTTTTTTTTGCCAAATGTTTCGTCCAGGTATTATTCAATTTGTTGTGAAGCACTAACGTTGNCAGGTATTATTCAACTTGTTGTGATCTTAGATTAATCGTATAACAATTGTACTTGGTTGGTTAATTCATTTATCAATGGAGTTCATATTTTTCTATGGAATCCTGAAATTTCCGTCGAAAAATTGCACTATTGATGAGAAATATTACTGCGATATATGGTCGAAATGCTTACGATAAAAAAGAGTCTCATCTAGGATTAGATCAAGCTTTCGGGCACTGAGTCTTTTGTTGGCAATTTTAACAATTGGCCACCGGATACGGATTATTAAAGCAGTGTTTTGATTCGGGATTTAGTATTTGACGATAAAAGCTGTTATTGAGTTTGAGAGGCGTTATGGAAGGTGGTCGGTGCCTAATTGAGGGCTTACGTTTTTTTTGTTGAAATATTTCAAATAAGATAACTGCCCATTTTTTAAACGATTCAAGAGCTGCGCAAAACGATCGGCTATAAATTTTTACGAATCATCCGTGAGCAATGCATTTGTTCTTAATTTACATATGCAATTGGTTCTTTGTATTTAGAGCTACACACCAGCGGAAGTATTGGACACCTGGGAATGTTGTAATCTCGTTGCAGGTATAGCCGAACGGATGATGCTATCGTTCTAGCACATAGATGCACGTTTGGAGATAAAAACTGGTCGTTGGGGGAAGTGGATCGGGCAATGACATGCAATCTCACTGTATACCGTCATTTTGCTCGATTCTTCCTCGATGGATCGGTATGCCCCCCACTTGCCGAATACGCCAGCAAGCTTCTCGTGCCACCTACTGCGATGATCAAATCATGGGCCAAATTACAACGACGTACTGAAAAGTTGCTCAATGCTCTTGTTGAATATGAGGTACATTCTTTCTTGGTGAGATTATTGTTTTTATGCTTCGTTTGAGCTGAATAGTGAGGTTAAGGTTAAAATGTAAAAGGGGGAGAGGAAGGGTAGACGTTCAAAGGAAAGAAATTAGGGTTAGGACTTTGAGGCAGAGGGATTCATTGGTCGTTCATGCCGAGCTGAAGTCTCCATATTTCTTCTAATATCTTAGTGGTTTTTTGAAATTGTTGTTTTCGCTTTCTTCCAAAGGTTTTCTTTATCTTTGATAGCCTCTTATTGACAATGACGGCAATTACAGCAAAAAGAGATATTACTAGTCCAGGGGGAATTTATTGATGAAGGAGAGCCGTTATCAGCCATTGGCAGGATTCGATCTATAATATTTGCATTATGAGGATGTCGCATTCTAGACTTGTTTTGTCGCCATTACAAGCTATGCAGCTGATTGATTTTGATTCATTCCGTGATTAAAATTAAAAAATTATAGGTGACAAGTCGAGCACGACTTCTCGAAGTATGGAAGACGAGGAGTGAATACCTTCTTGATGAATACCTCGAGTGGTTACCACATTGTTTGCATGATAGTGTGCAACTTGCATGGCCACCTGTTGCTGAAACAGATAAAGCCAAGAGCGAGAAATAATCATTCGAACTTGTGAAAGGGGATCCACCCTGCTGAGTTGGTGGGAAGCAGTGGGAAAGGGTAGTGAGCTATGTTTGTGGTGATGATATCGTGAAAAAGAAATCGTCGTTCTCTGGAAAAATATGAAGAATGGTTCGCTTTTTCTTATTTATATTTTCCTTTGGGTTTTTATTTGCAGAATATATCGGTAATTTGGTTGGTTGGTCTCCGAAATATGTTTTTTTCGCATCCTTCCCTCCTTTTTTCTCCATCCATTTCCTTTCCCTTTGAAGAATTTATTTGTTGCATTCGTTTTACAGTCGCATACACTTTCAAAAAATTTACCCGAAACGGTACTTGTTAATATTCGTTACCTGAAGTAATTCCCATAAATTTTCCAAATAGCCCTCAAGATTTGGTCAATCAATGCGATGAATTTTTGCATTCGTAATGATTTATTTTTTATTTCATTCTAGTTCCCAGAAAGTGCTTTAGTTTAGAATGCTGAAATTATGAATATGAAATGTGTAAATAGAGATGGAGGAATAATAGTAAAGAATGACTTATTTTTGGTGACATTAAAAAAATTAAAAGAGAATCTGTCATTTGTAAAGCAATATTGCTATGACTATGTTGTTGTTGTTGTTGTTGTGAATGTGATTTATGAGTTCTATTGCCCTATTAATATTGTTGATGCAATGATTCCTTTAAAGATTTTGCTTTTTGTTGATGCTCAATTAGTTATAAATGCAAAAGTAATTCGTTTTTGTGAGTTTATATAAGTTTATATATTTTTGAAATCAATTATTGCTGAGTGAATTTCCATAGGTGTGGCCCTATCAGTTAGCATATTTGTGCGTTCATCTGTCCGATAGCTTTAAATTGGAAATGATTGAAACTGGAATTGGGAAATTAAGTCAGCGTAAATTAAGTATTCTGATGAATTCCTACACCAACATTTAAATTAAATGATCAATTTTATGAAGCGTTATAGATATTTTAAAGTGCGCTTTAAATTATTGTATATTTCCAAGCGATCATATCTTCATTTTTCTTTGTTCTATTGACCCATTGGTGACTCTCTGTAAATTTGGCAATTCTTCAGAATCTTACGCTTGAAATTTTCCACTTTGGGCCGTTTAAAGGCGTTTTCTCTATAGGAGTTATAGTTCGCTGTAGGAATTTAATAAGTTTTCGAGCTTTTATTATTATTATTTTTTTTTAAACGCAAAAAAGTGGAAAAAATGCGAAAACAATCTATTTGTTGTTGCTATTACACATTAAAATTATTTTAATAATTAAAGCATTCGAATAATAAATATTTTTATTAGAGAGTCATTTTGTTTTGTTTTTTTGTTTTTTTTGTTATTTTCTATTCGAATTTATTTCGCATACCTTTCTGCATGTCTTTTTCCAATTTGCAGGTTTATAATAGTTGCCTTCTCTTAGACATCTTAGCAGTTGTTGATCAACTTGCTCTTCTTGCTTCGATAGACATCTCCGCGACGACATTCTGAACGATTCTGCATGCTGCGATTATAGCCTAAAGAAGGCAAGTCATCCGCTGGCAAGGTGGACGATGACGTGTGCCTTGTGCCATCTGAATCACCTCACGCAAAGGATCCAACGAAGGGCGTTTTTGTCATCAGTCAATATACAGCGATCAGTTTTTGGTCGATTGTACAATGCCATAGAAGAAGTCGCAATAACCTGATATTAATTTAAGGAACTAAAATAATTTCTTCAATTTTTTGAATTTGCGGAAATGAGTATCGAATATGTGGTTCGCGAGGCAATTCTTTCAACATTTTTAATTCACGTTAGACGGGAAACCGTCATTTCCCCCCCCCCCCTTCCTCCTCCCTCTCCCTCAATTTTGGGTGAAAAATAAACCCTTTACAGGTATTAATGACGTCGTTCATTATTCACCTAAAACGACTTACGGCCATAATAATGGCAATGTGCATCTTTTTCATTGGGCGGCCTATTTCCCATTGCTCTCTTTGTAGGCTGCATTAACATAATTTGTTTGAGACTAACTTCTGGAAATAATTTTATAAAATGGGAGGGGTTGGGGGGAGGGGGCGGAAGGGAGGGAAGGATAGGAGGGAGGCGGCTGTAGTAGATTGTTGAACGAATTTCTGCTTATTGAATTTGCATAGATCGCTCGTTGTGGTCACTGAAAACGTCGAATTGTTCCATCGATGTCGATGTCGATTGAGAAGTGGTGTATTCAAGCTAGCCGGTCGCTGATGCCTTGGGGCAGAGATTAGGAGATTGCACTCCCCTCCTCTAGTAGTTTTTTCATAGCCGAAGACCTCGAGTTTTTTCGTATTGATGTCTTCTTTTATATCAATTACGGCCACTAATTCCTTCTTTATGGCCGAGGAAGTGAATAAAATAGTGGAAACTTTCAAGGCCTTCACACAGAAGTTATTCTCATATCACATCCGCCAATTCTTCATCGTTCCTGCGTATAGTAGGCAAGCTTTGTCTCGTTTAGTTAGGACATTTCTTCCCGCTTTTCGCGAATCCAGTCCATAATTTTTATGTTATTTTAATTGCCGCTTACTTCTTTCTAATAACTACCTCAATATTTCCGTGGTATTATTTTTTTCAAGATTTTATTCATCCTTTTTATTTATCACTGCTAATTTTATTATTAATCCTACATTTATCATCGCTCTAATCGTTATTTTCATAACTGCAATTATTGCTTCACTGTTATTATTATTATTATTATTATTATTACTATTATTGTTATTGTTATTATTGTCATTGAATTATTGACGTTTTATAATAAGTGTCGGTTATTTGCATATATTATAAACCGACAATAAAATTGCATTAAACAAGCTTCCATATCGACATATGTTTATTTCGCTCCTCAATAGAAGACCTTTGCTACAATACTCTAAATTCGTTACAGGTGTGAGTGATCTAAGCGAAGGCGAATGCGATTCGATGGAGTGCGATACAGAAATAGTCAGTTGTTTATCAAATTTGCATTGAGTGGTCGAGTATGTAGTTGTTGCATCAATGGTCAATCTTTTTTTTAGAGCCCTGATATGGGGCATTCACGGTAGAGCCTTCGCCTTATATCCGGGGAGACTGGGTTCGACTCCCGGCTGATTTCCCAAAGGATAGCCAGAAGGCTGATCACCAGACATTCCAAAAATTGGTCACAACAGTCACATGTGGGCATGATTGTCAGTTGCATCGACAAGGGAACCGATGAAACTACAGCTGTCTTTGTATCTTTGTATCCATTCGTAGTAGGCATCCATTGAATAGCTCCTCTCGAGCAAGCCGTTTCAAAATTTTGATGCAATTTTTCGGGTTTCGTTTATTTTGTGCCAAATTTTTATCTGTTGAATTTTCAGGATTCATCGAAAGTCTTTGAAGTGGAATTATATGATTTACCAACTCTGGATCGATCAATGAGTGAGGAAAGCGTCGATGAATGGAAGCATAAATGGGAAGAGGCAATCGGACAAGCCGACGCTGTGCTAGCTCTTTCACTGCCAGTATTTTGGTCAAGCATTATTTACTCATCGAAACTATTGCGCTTTATTGACTCATTTCTTGATAACTTTCCCAGGTTTATATTGCTGTTGGCCTTAATTATCACTCGAATTGCTTTCATTGAATATTTAGCTAATTATTTGCATATAACACTTATAAAGGGTTAAAGCAATGAAGTCTTATAGCAGGCGACTTTGCATCATAAAGAAATTCAAATTGCTTTTAATATCTTGTGCAGTTTTTGTTGGGAGAAAAGGATTAATATATGTGTATATGAATAAACTTCCGTTTTGTTTAGAAGCCTTTCTCAAATACAAGATCACTGTTAAAGAGGTGCAAAAAAAGAGAAATCCTTATGTTGATTCAAAGATCCCTCTCGAGTATATCTCGAAAAGGCTTGCAATCAACAAATTACTTTCAAACGTCCATTCAAAAGCAGTCGATATCTCACTCAACATCAACAACCTTTGCTTTAGTACTCAACTTCATTTAAAATTCGTTCCGTCTCCCATTTGAATACGAAGCAAAATGAGTAAATTAGAGCCATGAAAGGTACTAGCCTCATTTGAATATAAGCCTCCTTTCTACTTGAGGGTTATAAAAGGTAAAACTGCCGAGTTTTCGTTTGGACAATTAAACGATTGAATTTCATTTATTTGCAAAGGATCGACAATGAGTCAGGTTTCAGACTAGTGTGGCGCATTCGTGTGTTATTTTTCTGCTGTTTTTATCTTGCCTTTGTTCTGATTTGATAGCATTTGGTTGATTCAAAAAGTTTAGGCGATGGGAGACACCGGAAATGAATCTCTATATCAACAATGATCCATCGATACGCGCATTGGTGGTCGGACTATACGAAAGAATACTTCTTATTTTGTTGAGAGCTGTTGTTTATCAAGAAGATAAGGTTATGTTGATCTGAGTATATAATACTGCTTTCGTTTGTTGATTGCTATGTAGAGGTTGGGGTGTACACCAAAACTAACCCCTGGTCTCTTTTCACCGAAGCATTCGATGTCANCCCTGGTCTCTTTTCACCGAAGCATTCGCTATTTTGATAGCTGCTCGTTCCACGCTTACTGCCTTTTTTGGTATAGAGAGGCCTCCACAATCCATGAGAGTGCGAGGACCCGAAGCATATAGAAAGAATTTTGCAATCCCACAGATTTCATCGATGTTGTGAAGATTGGGCAAAACCTCGCGCCTGGCATCTCCGTCGTCTCCCATACTGAGGATAGCTGCAACCGTCCTTCATTTTGGTGGGAGGAGTGGCACAAGACACGCTCTGACAATGTCTAATTTGTTGCAGTCATCACCCCTATGTCCAGATGTCACCTCATAGAGTCACTTTCATTGATTGTTTATCTCCATCTTTTCAGTTATTCCCCTTTCCTCTTTTGATTCCTCAAGAGTGGATGGCAATGATCATTGCTACACTCTCAGTTCAAACCATTATTCGGTTTTTGACCAATGTGTTCCTTTTATAACTCGTTTGAATGTCTTGCTGTTATAATATATGGTGACGATCCTTGCCATTTTACGTACCCAACAAAGACAGAGAGGGACTCTCGAGAGAGGGGAACACGAATTTTGATTGCTGCATTGTTGCCACCCTCCTTCTGTTATAGACGAACTAGCTGAATGTGTTTTTCCATCATTGTATATTTTCAGCGAGTAATGTAGGTAAGCTTGTAAGGTAATGTCGTATTGAGAGTTAGCAGTGCCCTTTGAGTGCTGACCTTTGACCTTTGTTCCCTTTGTATTTTAATCTAATGGCTATATTTACAGGCATCTTTAAGTGAGATATTTTATTCTCGCGTAATTTACGACTATAAAATATTCACAATAGAGCGTCTATTCGGCATTATAAACGTATACGACACTTCGAATAATACAGCCATCTCGAGTATTCTTGAGCGAACGATTGGCATTCAGAATAAATATATGAATGATGCAGATAGTTATATCAACATGTGTATTCAGGTATGTCTTTTTATTTTTCATGAGTACGGTAAAGAAAAAAGTCGGATCTGACCTTTGACATGATATCAATAAATTTTGATGGAATTCATCATATTTTTCTGGCTTCTGCAACTTTGCGGGCATTCATTTATTTATTTATTTATTTATTTATTTATTTATTTATTTACTGCTTATTTTACGTATAACAGTCAAAATTTTATTAACGCCTAGAAAGTTTTAAAACGAAAAGAATGAAAATGCCTATTCTATAGTTTCTGTCATCTCTTACCGACATGATAGAGCTTTTGATTACTTAAAAGTTATTTAGGCTGTTTTTTATTCCACTGGCTTAATTAGCTTAATTACTTGATTAGCTCAATTACCGAATGTTTAGGAGTGTCATTGTTTTTTTATTATTGCAGCATATGGATACGATAGCAACCGAATTGAACACACTCACAAGAGCTCCGTTTGAAGAGAATTGTGGCGATAGAATGACGTCATTATTGTCGATGATGATTGGTCTTTTTGAGGGCTTTCGAATATTTTTACCATATTGTTGTGCCGAAATCCGCCGGAAATATTGCACTTCTCTTCCGATGAGGTTTTTTTTGTGCTTTTGATTTACTTTTTAGTGTTATTCATTATTTTTAGATTTATTTGAAGCATATTATCGTCTTTTATTTCAGAATTTAGCTCATATGGTTTTTAGCTTTGAAAAGATTAAAAGAGATAGATGAGCAATAGTTTAATCGAGGAGTGTTCCACCTTGAGAGTGGAGTAATTGTTGTTCGATCTCTCCAATATTCTTTGAGTCTTTTTCTTTTGTCTTTCTTGATCATCGTACGCATTAGTTAGAGAAACTAATATAGAGCTATGGGATCCTAAAAATGATATTTTAGGGGTTTTTCTGGAGATTTACATATGCTTGTCGTATATTTAAAGTTAGTTACTTGATAAGGATGTTTTGCTATGGAAAAGTGACATTTGCATGATCGTGTCTTCAAACCTTTCATAAATATGATATTTATTCGATCTTCCTTCGATATGTTGGCGACCCGGATGGTAAAGGACTAGTGAGTGGGTAAAGCAATTGGAAGGTGTCCCATTTTATGTCGTTAACGAAGGGCAGCTAAGGAATGGCTTTTGAATGGTTTGAAAACAAAATAAAAAGAGGGCCTATGATGGATGTTGCAATAACTCTCTCGCTATCCGATATGGATATTTCAAGATAGTAAAATGATTTCAGCATTGCGTCATTCATCGAACGACTCGACGAATGCCTCAATGAAGCGGTATTGGCTCATCTTGCTCTTTGTGTTTCATCCTCGAATTCGAGGTTAATTGCAGATTATATCTATACTTAGTTCACTCATCTCCCATCGTTACACTTTTTATTTCCTTTTTCTCAACAAAATATAATTACTTCTTCTCGTTTTATTTGCGTTTTCCACATTTTTCAGAAGTTTACCCGCTTATGGTTTTTTTTTTTTAAATTGCGACGCACCATTTCGTAAATTTAGAGGGATCATTACTTGTATTATTTCTGTCTAAGCCAAAATTGCTAGGAATGGGCTAGAGAGGAACCAAAAGATGCTTTAAGTTAGTTTTTTTTTTTTTTTTTTTGAGAGGGAGGGGGATGAGGGGTTGATGTTGCATTCCCTATTTCCATCAAAATTCCAACACTTTCAGCGCCTTCGAATAATTTTGATCCTGGAATTTGCAGTCATTTTGACTCCGTATAACCTGAAATGGATTAATTAACATGCAAATCTAAACTTATCGGACAATTCAGTTATTTCGAAGCAAAGAATTTTTGAAATTGCGATGTTCAATTGTTGATTTCTATTTAATCTTTGATTACTTTATTGCTTCTTTCAACATGATTTCAAATGAAGCATCTATTAGATTGATGTGGTGGTTGAAATTGCAAAAGTCCGTATCATCGTATCAACTCCTGGCGCATATTCCCACTTAGCTATGGTGTTTTAAAGGGTAGAACTGATAAACGCCGATCCATTTGGAGTGCAAAATTCATATTGAGTTGGCCAGACAAAATCCTCCTGCAGACTTGTTACAACCTTCTAGTGTATCCATTTTGATAGGTACTGCCGAAATCCCCAAATTAATTTTAGGTCTATATTAGGACTGCAGAATGAGCTTCGTTCGAGTGCATTTGAGTTATTTCATTCGTTGATTATCGCTGATCAAATGGACGAAAATACATTGACATTACTTCAGGAAACACTCGCTTATGAAACGTTTGTGGCTTTTTATCGTTGTTAATTATTTGAGTTTACTTCGCCTCAATGAGTATTAGAGCTTATTAGATGAAAAGAAGCATGATAGGAAAAAGGAAAAAAGTTATCTTTAAAACATTTTTTACGAAGACATAAAAGTCTTATTTTCGTATAATTGGGGCATATTTTAGTGAAAAATGTGAAAAATGCTAATATGGCCTCAAAAGTTTTGTTGATTAATCAAACTTTAAGGACTCTAAATATCGATCAATTTAGGTCGTGGAGTCTATATAAAAGCTGAAAACGTGATTCATATTTTTGCCTTCTTTTTTTTTTCTCTACACTTCTTAAGAGGTGGAATCGCAAATTTTCAATGCTTAGTTTATATTTCATTTCTATTGGTGCTATTATGAGTTGACGTTGTATCGAATTGGACTTGAATTGAAACTGAATAAAGTTTGGAATTGAATCGAAATGGAATTGACGTCATATTGAGATTATTAATTCCCAAATAATTTCGTTACTGTCAAAATCCATTCAAAATTTCGACATTGCTAAATATTTGGAATTTCTAAATATTTGTATTCGTTTACACAGTTCATCGTTTAATATTTATATGTTCATACTTAAGCCGAATGCTGATTGAATTAATGAATTATGAACGTTGCAGCTTAATATTTTATTTTGCAGCTTCATATTTTATTATAATATTGTATATCCTATAAATGAGACGTTAATGCAAGTGGCCTCAAATGAAAATTCACAAGATTTACCGATGTTTTTGAGCGATGCAATAGCACAAATCACTATGAAACGAACGGAAAGCATTATCGATGGGCTTCGAAATCGTGGACTTCTTGTGGTGATTCCTCAAGACTTTATTTCTTAGTAGAATATAGTTTACGATATTGATATTTATTCTTTTCACTGTAGATATGGGTCGCCGGAATTGTTGGCTTTACGTTGATCAATGGTTGAGATACTTGTTGGGAAAGCTTGGAGAATTTTGTTGGGAAATCTAGGATGCTGGGAATTCCCTGAAATCATCCGGCCTTGGTTGCTTCTTATTACACCATCGAAGAGCTTTCGTTTATTATCAGGGACTCTCATGCGACTCCATTGATCTGCTAAAATTTGTTGATAGTAGATTAAGGGTACGAATATCTGAAATTTATATGTTTATATATGTCCCTAGCTTAATGAACCGCTGTTACAATATATTTGCGACATTATTTTCACCGGTTGGTCGCTCATCGATTTCATGCATGCGGTTGCACTCTTGTTCGGTGACCGGTTGGTCACTATGAATGATTTTGCAGCAATTGGGTATGCCAAATGAGGATCACATAAAATTGGCGATATGTGAAATCAACGAACTTTTATCGCATTTTTCACCGCAATTCATTCATGTTAGTGAACATTTCTTCAAATTCATCTTTATATGACTTTGTCCAAAATACCGATCCGTTTGTGCTTAGTGTGGATGAAATTTGCATATGAGAGGATATATTGTGATATGTTTCAGGTCATTGACAAAATTTAGCTTCGATATGGTTTTGCTGGCATTCTCGGCTTTGAGTGCTATTTTTACTATTTGGATTTGAAATAAGAGATCATCAAAAGTTCTTCCTTAGTTCTTTTCTCAATGTCTTTGAGAAGGGAGGGGTGAGGGGGCTGGAATTCAATATGAATTTCTGGTTTATGCTTTTATTTAATGCATATATCATAGTTGATGTGAATGCGTAGGTCTGAGAGTATATAAGGAATAGCGGTTATGAAAATCATTCGTTGACATGGCGAACTCCTGAATGTGCTGCGTTTTAAGCATCCAATGTACACGGTACCGAGAGCTGGAATTTAGGCTTGCCGTGAAATTGGGAAGCTTAAGGATGCTTTTTCATTAAATAAAGAGCTCTGATTATTATAGGTAGGCTCACAAATGATTAGAAACTCATAATAAAATTTTTATCAGTTGCAGTATTTGAACAAACTTTCGCAATTAATTTATGGCCATTATTGCATGCGTTAATAGTTGCGATATTTGTGGGCAATATGATTTATGAAATAGTCCGAATTTGCATTTATAAGCTGATATTTTTTAGTGAGTGTAAAAGGTGCTAAGTTATTTTCAATCGTTTATAAACCTAATTAATTGCAACTTATCACGAGATTGATTTTTTATGTCATTTACAACTTGTTTTTTTCATCCACAATTTACTAAACGAGTATATCACTGAGAGGGCGTTGATAAAATTTCAAAATTCCGAGAGAAAGAGGACGAATAAAATTATTATAGTGAAAAAGGTCATAGTGTTTTAATTCTTATTCCTATTCATTAAGGGTCTTGCAATTTACATCGATGATAAAGGTCATATAATATTTAAACTGAATTTCATTCGAGAAGATGCCTATAACAGTTATAGTCTTCTCAAGTAAACAAATCGCTTAGGCAGAGGGAGAGGGAGGGGGGGGGGGGGGGTAATTGAGAGTGATCTTNGGGGGGGTTAATTGAGAGTGATCTTCAGGCATTAGGGTGTAATGAAGAAATTTTTTTATTTTCGAACTCACCTTTGAAATTATAGTCAAATGTTGGATTGCATTCTGGTAAAGCTGAATTTCGACTTGATTTAGCTGAGAAACCTTTTTTGTGACATTGTCTCGATGAAGATTGCCGTGATTGGACGGAAGATTGACGCTGCTTTCAGGAACCGTGCTAGAATGTTATTTGAATGAATTGTGATTGCAGTTGTGTCTACGACATTTTGGCTACGATAAAGAGCTAACAACAAATGCGTTACTGGACACGACAACCCTTCCACTCGATTTGCGAGCGCTTGTGTGTGTTGAATTATCGCCTGAGGCAATACCGTCGAATATAGCACCGACATTCGCGATCCCTTTTGGTAAATGGCTTTTGCTTTTATTCATATGATAAGCAATCGTACTCATTACATATTAGGACTACTAACTGCTTGCCTAGATCATCTACCGACTTTGCTCACGTTGACTAATAAATACCTCCGCACCAGCTAATAATTGAACTTTCCACACATACTTCTTTAATTCGATGATCTTTCACTAATCTATCTGCTGTTTGTCGGGTTCCAGTAATATCACATCGCTGAAGCAGTGCTTTCCTGGAGGATTGTTGTTTTTTTTCTGAGTACCGAACGTTTTGATCCCAAAAAATCGCTCGCTTTGCTAAATGATCAAAATGTTCCGATTTTGATCGCTCTTTTTGAGGTTTCTCGTATCACTCAAAAAATTTATATTTATATACAAAGTTACATGTTTTTATTTTCTAAGAAGATTTCTATGGTGATATTAATATAACGAATTTTAGAAAATTCTTAGTGCTCTTCATAAAAGGAGAAATTAATTGGTCGTTGACTTCGAAGGAAAAAGAGAATTAAGAGTCTCTAATCAAGTTATTTTGATTTCCTGTTCCCGATTTTGATGTATTTCTGAGACTTTTTTTTTGGAGACCTGTTTTTGGTGGGTTTATATCATAAAGATATTGGGGTGGACGACTGCAACTCCTATTAATATGGGGGAAAAGAATGGTGAGCTTATCACCTTCGCTTATTCACTTCGCTATGCTATTCACTAGATTCAGTGAAATCCATTAGATGTGCTGAATTGTTTGTCGATTGAATATCCACCTGCTGTATTTGCAGCTGCTTATGAAAATGAACCAATTTTCTTTCTAATCGAATTCTCAAATGTCAATATTGGTTGTGCTTTGACCTCTGACCTGTGCTTATATTTTAAGAATTTTTTTTCGAAAAACTTTCTAGAAAGTATTTTCTTCTCACTTTCTTTCATAAGTTTTCTGTGTATTCGCACAATATCTCTTACTAGTAATTCACCTTCATTTTTATCTTTCTCTACTCTCAAGAATTTATGTTGTTTCTGATCTCATCATCGTTCTGTTCTCTTCTCGTGATAACTTATGTTGTTGCATATCTTTCCATATTTATCCTCTCATCTCTCAACAATCTAAGTTGTTTCTCGTCTTTTCATCGCCGTTCTCCTTCTCCTCACAGTCTGTGTTATTTTCCGTCGATATTTTTATGTTTCTTTTCCATCTCTCTGTTTTTAA
>JAARMF010000639.1:21536-39025 GCA_022844705.1 Toxascaris leonina | reverse complement strand
ATAGGGGGGGGGGAGGAGAGCATTTCAGAGGAACGAGAATTTTTCAATCACATTAACATTCTCACAATATTGACATGAGCGTTTGTTTACATAACATACGATGAAGAAATACAGTGTAACGCATATAGAAAGTCACCATATATCATGTGCTGCATTTGAGGAAATATATATTGCACATCGGTAATACTGACTTCAAACTTCTATCGACGACTCTTATCACCTTATCACTTTATCATCCCCTAAGGAAATTTGTGGCACGAAAGGGAGGGGAAGAGGTATTAAAAAATATGAAAAAGCATCTTCTGTTGACATTCGTGATGTTTATATCGGATTTTTCATTTCTACAAATGCAATGCGCTCTCGCTTTTTACAGAATTCAATTGTGATTAACAGATAATGATTTCCTGTAGAATGATATTACGTCAGTATTTCGTGCGCATCATTAGCTTCCATCTTTTCAACTCGGAGATGTAACCGACCTTTTTCCGGATTTTGATGGTTTCCGGAAAATTCGGAAAAACTTTTAATGTAATCCTTGTGAAATTCAGAACGTCACAATGAATAGAATAATTGCCATAAAGGCTGCTCAAACAGGATAGTTTGTCATCAGTATTACCTTAACAATATTGTCAATCAAAATATCCGCCCGAGAACGGTGAACACTTTATATTAGCGCCTACCATTCGCGATCCTGGTGTGCTCTGATTTCGACATCTACAAAAATCAGGCATTGTTGGAGTACGGTAGAGTCGCATGGTTACGGTAATGGAATGTACTGCAAAAAGCGTTACTTGCGACAATGAAGCAACAATTATAGCAGCATTACGTGGAGAAAAATTTTTCGCCCAAAATTTTACGACTTTAGCAGTTATGAGGGACGAATGACTCGTGACAGTGCGTATTAGAAATATTTTATGCGATCATTGCTGGGCCATCTATTTATTCCTGGCAATACTGCATAGTCACCAACAAGTTCCCACCCCCCTCCCTCCCCCCTATAAACTTTATTTTCAAGGTGTTCGAAAGATTTGATTGCCGCTTGGAAAAAGTAGAGTCCGTATCGTATTCATTCTTGGGAGTTCGCTGTTATTCCATCATTGCAAATCATAAAAGATTGAAGCACTGATTAGACTCTCTTTGAGGCATGAAACCTCTACACGTCTATCTACCAAAGGAACTTATACGGTACGTTAAATTCGTCTCGGATGCTTGCTCATAAATTTGGCTCCTCGAGATCAAATTTTCTTGAAGGTAATTTTTTCAATGCAATTTCCTCATCCCCCCACCTTCCCCTAATCTGAATCATTCGAATGAGTTTTCCTTATTATTCAGTTTTATCGCCCTCATGCAAATGTTACACTTTGCCTCAAAATTTATAGAGCGAGGGTTTGTTGTTCTCCCTCCTCCAAAACATTTCGATGTTGAATTTAGGGATAAAGTTATGTTGCTTTAGGTATATTATATTGTCCTCAGATCATCGAGATAGCAGCTAGAGGTGAACACATATACCAAGAACATGAGCTTGACCTCTGCCTATGTGAAGAAACTTCGAAAAAAAAGCAATTTCCTCACCTCACGTATGTTCACCACCAAAGATTCCCCTACGTTGGCAAATATCTGATGCATCTAAGGAGGATTCGTATACTCCATTTTTTTATACGCCTATAAATTGCAGCTTTAACCTATCACGTAGATTTCGACTTCCATAGGCAAGGGTCATTCTAAAAAGGTTACAGGTTAGTTCTAAAAAATGGGACATTAGAGTCACGAGTCATTCCATCGATTAGTAACTAGCCACAAATAGCGTGAATGCATTCACATGCATTAAGTGCGTGCATAACTCAACAACTCACCTTTTTTGTTTTTGTCGTTGATTACAAAACCAAACCCGAACGACATTCTTTTTCAGATCAAGCTTATCGGCTATTGCAGATATACGCTCACCACTAGGCCGTGGTTGTTGCCTGCAAAAAAAAGGCAACTCTTTTCCTCTATTTTAACGGAAGCACAAATGAGCTTATCGACCCCTCCATGTCCGGATTTGATGCTTTCATCAGCTATGGAAAAGGAGATAAGGAGCGGGAGTTTTTTTCATGAATTGTTTTATTTCTTCTCTCACTTTTTTTAACGGGGGATTTTTCTATCTAGTGATGACCCCAATTTGAAATCAAAATACAACCTCTTCATTCCGTCTATAAATCTACGTCGGCGAAAAGGTCAGTTCAGTAAGCCAAAATTGAGCTTTTCCTTTAAGACATCATTTAACCTATCCGATACTGTTGGAATAGATGGCCAGTGTGGATGGCATAGCATATTCGACTACTAATAATGCAAGTCACCCCTGTGCCCCTTCCCTTACCATAATAAGAGTATATCACAGGTTCGTAGCAAAGGTGGAAGAGGTGGAGGACTAAGTGGATTGAACTATGTTTTTTACTTATTCTTTCTTCCTTCTACGTTTGACCTCGTGACCCAAAGAGGTACAGCATTTGGCCTTTGAACTTTTAGTCGAATTGCCTTTTCCTTCCCTTCCTCATCGCCGTTCACTTTCGTAATAAAAACTCGAAATCCTCTACGATGTTCATTGGTGAATTGGAATGATTAGATGTTGTCTTAGTAGCGAAATTTAAAGAATGCTTATCCCGGAAGTAAGCTAGAAACTCCTGTGAAGGAAAGTCGATGAACTTGATCTGAACCTGAAATAATCTTCAAGAAGGCGTTTCTCGGGCGCTGCAATCGATGTCCTTTTGCGTTTCTTATCGGTATTCGGAAGGATCCCTTGTGTATCGCCCACCGAATCCTTCGTTTTCATCGCCTCTTCAGCCTTAAATACCCTTTATTCTATTTATGACATATTATTCCAGTTTAAAAAAATTGGATTTTTTTTCATTAAAACAAAATTTTCTTCAACAATTATCAATTTACAAGTCCAAAATTGTTATGCGTCAAATGTCATTTAGGGTCAAAGTTCAAGCCTATTGAATGTCATTTTCTAGTGCAAGAAAATTGAAGGGAATTTTAAATTCTTGTCAATCTCGTACAGCTAAAAGAAGTAAGCTTTAAGGCTTCTAATAAAGACTGATGTTTTCACATTAGGACCCTTTCGACAGACCTTCTTATATGGGCAAGCTTCATAACTTCATTAAATTAACTGTAAATATCTCCTCATTTATAGGTCGTTCTAAAAAGTTAAAACTCTCATACGTAAGTATTTGTCATTCAGGAATCGTTTTCCTCCCCAGCAGCTAGACTGCTAAAAGGGGTGACGCGCACAAAAAAATGTTTATTTCGAATGAAAAGTTCATACTTTTTTTGGTGAGGAAAAGCGAACTCTTAAACGATTTCGTGAAATTTAGCAAACATTTAAGCTTCACCTCAAAAGCGAAACAAAAAATTCGCAGTCCATTTGTGAAGCGATTGGAAAATCCCCTCTTGTAGTGATACGCAGTGGCTATTTGGGGCAAAGTTTTACAGCACTTGTTATATTCCGTATAAGTGCTTAGCAGCAAACAGCGTTAACACAATGAGTTTACAAATCATACTCAACGAAGAATAAACTGCAACATAAGTAATACTGATAGATGGAATAAATATTGAGAATTCATTGATTATGTAGTTGAACGATTTGGAATGACCTCAGTGGAATAACCATAGAAAGCAAATGTAATGCAGTTGACGATGGAATGATGTGAGTAGCACGAGCAAATGAATAAAGAGTGAACTATACTTTATCAAGCCAAGAATGCAGAATAGGTTTGAGCGCGACCATATTGTTGTGTGAGAGGGTAAGACTCTCGAATCTGCAGATAGTCGATTGGCTCAACGAACCGACACCGGGCATCTTTAGGTGTGCAAGCGCTTTACCTACATCGGCTTGAGTGACGCCTAATTTGATTCGCCTTTGCTTGAAGTGCTCCGCAAATCGTTCCAATTCTCGAGGATCTGTGTCGATCTCTGTAGTGAAAATTCATAATTTCAGGATTTCACTACCACAGTCATCTAGAAACTTGGAGACAACTATCTATTTCCTCTCATTAGAACCTCAAACCTCAAAAAAATGATAAATCTGGATGATATGATAAAGCGAAATCGAATTGAATTAAAAATTTGAAGCTACAAAATTTCCAACTTATTCCTGATGCAGCATTATTGGCTTTATGCGATCGTGCTAAATAGAATTTAAATAACCTGTTTTAAGAAATATGATAGAGTTGTGAAAAATCGAGAATTGGTCTGACAATAACAAATTTTCCGATTTTATAATCACCAATTGTTTGGCTGAGTTATTTTCTTATGTCGTATATCACCTGTCCGATCGATCACCTGCTCATTGGACCAGCAGGCAAAAATAATATGATTGAATCGATTTTGATGAACGATAGCGTTAGCAAGTTTCTATTTGAATTAAAGAAAAAATAACCTACCATTAGCAGGAGCAGTAAGCGGATATCGGGGCATTGAAGGGGCGCTAGGTGATGCGACAACAGCAGTTGCCGTTGCAAATGGACTCGCCATCGGGTATTGCGGGAATTGTGCAGTGGGATAATGCTGCATTGCCATTACCTGCTGAAACTTTATTAACGAATAGAAAAAAGCACATTGAAAATAAAAGAATTCCGCTGAGAATTGAGGAAATAAAGCGAACACCTCGAATAGCTCAAAGGTATATCTAAAGAGATGCATTTTTGGCACTCTTTAAATTATAGCCAACGGTGTGATATATACCTAAAAAATATCGAAAACAGCGATTTAAATTCATAACTAAATTTCCAAGAATTAAAAAGTTCAAGCGACACCATATTGCTCGACCACTCGAGATTATCGCTCGAATAGTCGAAGAATGAAGATTGCTATTATCGGATGTATATTGTCGAAAATACCTGTAAGGAAGCCATTGAGTCGGAAGCATGATTCATTGAGGAATCGATAATCGATGAGGTTTGAACAATGGACGATGAGTCGAATTCGGCCGATGACGATGGCAAATGTGATGCTGCTGGATGGTAACTGCTGAAAAATAGACGTATTTATTGGAAGTTGTTATGCACACGATATTATTTCAACTAAGATCAAAGTAACTGTACCACAACAATAGATGTGGGTGGCACACATGAAACGAACGGGATCGGATGGCAGAAGGATCTGCTCCACTCCATCATCATGAAGGAATTTTTAATGGCTACCATCTTTTCGGGTGCTGAAAGGTTTCTAAAGAAGCAAGTAGGTTTCATCAAACTTTTAATGTTCCTTTTCCTTTGCAAGACTTTAAGTGATTATTCCACATTGTGCATGCCTCATAGAATTTGCTGAGGAAGCCGCGACGACTTTCGATGACTTATGAAAAGAACCAGAATCGCAAACGAATATGAGCAACAACAATGGCACTTTACAGATGCACCTGTAATGTAAGTTGGATACCTTACAAATTCAGTGAAATGTCCTCTTTATCACATCCTGAATTTTGCCAGCGGAAAAAATCTCGCATGCGAAACTGTCAAATACAAAAGCGACGAATAAGCAATTCGCATGCGAATATTTGCGCACTTTAGATGTGCAACCTTTTTGTGAATGCATCCATTTAGCGTGTGAAATAGTTGAGCAGCACGCACATTTGAATACTGCCCCTTCGTGAGACCACTAAACCAGCGGGAACTAATTGCTATGGTGGGGAAGAAGAATAGAAAAAAAGACGAATATGCGTGGGTGGAAAGTCGCAGAGAAAACGATTGAGCGAAATTGCTGAACGATGAATATGCAATAATTGAAGCGGATCCACATCGAAGAAGCCATTGAAACCGGTTGCTTATTTGGTGCTAGCTCACTTCCGCTTTTTGTGCTCAATGAAATGAGTATGAGTTGTAGTTGTAGAATCAAGGGGATGCTGCTGAGTGATTGGCCATCAGGATGGCGACTGGTGATTACGGTCGCTATTGAAGCGCTTTTTTGAACTATCCACTATTTATGTGGAATCTGAAGCAATTTGTCGTCTTGAGATCGGCAACAATGTACTTGATGTCGACACTCCACGTAAAAATATTCTGCCTTGTTGATCGATGCGTTGACCATTCTGGATGGGCCATGAGCAATACATATGTACTCCTACCCCCTCCCGCCCCCCTCATAGTATCCAGCCATCAGCATATTTCTTCGAGAGTTCATTTTCGTGATTAGGTCACCCGTTTCGAATAGTGCTGTCCTATTGCAACATTCGTAACACACCGTCAAAAATTCATATCTTCCGCCATCAAATACAGCTTCCGCAGATCAAAACATCTGTTGCGATCACGAATGGCAGATCCATCGATCATACACACTCGCATAAATCACTACGGCGTGCTATTCGAGTCGAGATGAACGAAATGGAACATCGATGCGAAAAGAGATATGGCTAAATGGGCCAACAAAATCATTACTACTCATGAAGTAGAAAAAGCTCGCAAGTGCGAACTTTTTAGTGGTGTGCGAATTTCGAATGCCACTTTCTTATCTTATGCGAATATTAGAAGCAATTGCGAGTCGATGGGTCCATATTCTGAGCTATAAGAAAAAAAATTTTTTTGTAGCGTTTTTCACCCATTCACCNCATCGCAAAGATATTCACATGTGTAATAAACGTATCATCATGTCGGAAGCTCGTTGCCTTATAGCTCATATTGTGCCTATTAATCTCACATATTTAAATAAATTTCTTAGCGATAAAAAACTTTCATCCTATCTTTTTTCCAAATACTGCATATTGCACTGTGGATGTTTTTTTTTTAAAGAAAATTACCGCGAATTCATAAATAATCAATCATTTTCTTAGAAGAGAGTTGGAACTTTAGGTGAGATCACTCGAAGTAGAAACGCAATCGATATCGAAGATATCTCAAAGATTCGATGTTTGCAATTTGCAATTTGCAATTTGCAATATATGCTACCGGACTACTTCATTCAACTTGATCGTTAACTAATTTTAAGCGATTCAACTAATCATAAGTGAATGTACATATGAGTATACCTCTTCTCAAGAAGCATTTCGCTCGAACATACTGTTATTAGTTGTTTATTTTTATTTACAATGCGGAAAGAATCCTATCAAACTATTTATTCAATACCTCTTTTGGTTTCTCTGCATGCTTCATAATGTCCGTTTATTGGCATTATTGTCTAAGCCAGTCATAAAAATAAGCTGATGTCTAGAACGTTAGCACAACTGACCTTATCAAAAGGTTAGCACTTGACAATCCTCACGGTTGATATTTTTTTCTACCGTACCCGCAAAAAAACAACAACAACTAGTTGTTAATGAAGCAACTACCTTTTCTTATTATATCCACATATGTGGTCTTGACGCTTGTTGCATCATGCAATATTCGTGAATATTAAAAATGCGAGGATATTGTGTTCGATGGATGCGAAAGATGCTTGATTGATGCTTGATTGGCATTCGTTTGTGGCATTGAGATCGTTTGTTGCAGTAAGCGAACGGAACGAAGCTTACGGTTTTGTATAAAGCATGCATAGGTAAATGAGTTATGCAAGTTGGGGCAAGCTTACGTGAACATATCGGTGGGCCGTAACATGCCTCCAGTTGCCATATTCACGTTTTTGACATCCATCTCAGCCAATGCTGCTTGCGCTGCTCGCGCCTGGAAGAGCGGATCATCGAATGTTCCAAATATTGTGTTCGTTTGGAAATTCTGCAAAAAAACAACAACAGTCACTTGTCCACCGGTAATTTAACCACCACATACCGAAAAAACCATTTTAAATAAATAGAAATTAACCATTGCTTAAAACTATTGCTATGCAGAAAAATTTTTCACCCACATTTGGCAACGCGCCAGGTGTGCAAATTCCGAAAATTATTGGACTGTCCAAAGTAGAAAATTATGATTTTGAAAGCTCGAAGCCCTCCAGAAAGATGTCTAATTTTTAGAAAGTGGCATCTCAAAATCACCTATAAGCAGATCTCTCCCCTCTTCATAATTTCGGCATATTTTTGAAGGGCACCTGCTGTCTCTGAGATTAGCGTGACCTTTTAATCAAAAAAGGTCACCAATTATCACCATGAGTCGTCTCGATGTCTGAAAAGAAGTGTAGAGGAAACGCAATGATTTGAACCAGTTCACAAGTTAAATTTATTAATGCGGTATATTTTGAGTCGTTCCTATTTCTACGGAATATATAATTATATTATTTATTAAAATATAGGTGAGAAAAAGAGCTTGTAATTATATTTAATGTCACAAGCATACAATATTCGACTTCGATTTCTATGGAAGTGATTTTGCAACGGCCAAAAAAAATTGCTGAGGGAAAACTGTGTCTTGGAAAAGATTTTGGTCAAAATTGGTCGAAATGATCGAAATTTAGGAAGAAAACTTTATCAAAAACTCTTTCTAGCAATTAAAATAAACTGGAAAAATCTCAACAGTTAGGCAAGAAATTCTGATTTCCGTGCTTCTTACATTCGTGCCGCTAATTGAAGTAAGCCAAACAATTTGCCATTCTCCAGCAGTTTTTATTTCTTCCGACAAATTTTCTTTGATTCATCCTGGAGGAAGGAAAAGGGTGAACTTCAATCCCAGACTAGGCATATAGTACAAATCCTGAGAGAACGATGAGGCAAAGGAATGAATAGGATGAACTTCGGCTGAAATAAAATAAATTAATTGCAGAGTGTGGAATAAAATATGAGATCTTCTATATAAATGACAGTAAGTTGGAAAGTAAGAGGATGATGATAGGTGCTTTGAAACGTTTATCAAAGTGCACAATTGACGAAATTTGAGAGGGTGAATTGTCAGCCGCGGAGATATTAGTTTGGCTCATAGTCGCTCCTCCCCTCAAATCCCTCCCCCTCCCCCCACCCCCTCTTAGCTCTTTCTAGATCATTTCGCGAGAAATCGAAACGTCGAAATACATTCATTTAAACTCTAATCGTATCGTTGCTAGAGAACGTTAAACAAGAGCCGAATGAAATGTAATGACGGAAAAGTGAAGCAGCTAGCTATTTGTTGCCTTCTTTCCCGAATAATAGAGAGGAGGATTAGGCCCCTTTTTCGGTTCGTTCGTTGAGGTAAGAATACTCGAAACTCGAAAGTTGATATGTGAATGATACAAAAACATACATCCTAGCATAGAAAAACACATCAGTGAATAGGGATAGAGCCACAAGCTTTCTGGAATAAGCTTCGTGCTTATATTTGCATTAAACGGGTACGCTTGATCGGTCGAATATTGTGGTCGCATGTGCAGTGGTTCGACACGCTTGACCAAGCGAGTAACAAAACTAGACTAGGAGAAGTTGTTGTGAGATGAAGTCACCAAAAGATGCCCGGTGATGTCCGTGGACACCGATACGAGAAAGGTTACCTCTCAGCCTCTCACTATCAAAGATAGACTGAGGCAATGAGGAGTTGGTGGAAGAAAGGAGGAGGGAAGGGAGGAGGAGGGATGGGGAGCTCCTTTCTCCTAATAACAGTAAAATCAACTGTTTTAAATGTTGTAGAAATTGTTTCATCGATATGAATGAAAGACAGCTTGTTAGATCACTTCCATTAGAAGCGTCGAATAAAATAACAGCGCGATATATTGGACAGTCATCGGTGTTTTCAAAAGATTGAAGTATATCATGAAAAAAATCAAAAAAATTTCTTTGGCTTTTTTCATGCAGCAATTATTTCAAGCAATAAATGAGTCTATTATCCTTTGCATCTCAAAGAGTGCTAAACGCTTTTGCATCTCAATCCTCGAAGCAAATTAGCAATCCAAATACCAAAGAACAATGGCAAAACACTCGATACGAAATGTGCTCGTCATCTATGTATGAAACCGACCGGTCACAAAAATTCACGTGCCAAAAAACATCATTCTAGACAACATCCGATCGTTTACAGAACCAAACGAACGCATAAATTTTGCAACAATTTCGAATGCAATAACTCATTCAGTGGACAAGTTGAATGTTCAAAACGAGATAGACATACGAATTTACTTATAGGTGTAGAGTATACCTATCGTCTCGCTAAAGTCGCATTTGCCAATTGTGAATTGCAACTGAAGGAAAAGTGAACAGGCTTGCATATACACCTCTAGATGCGCATTAAAAATACCTTTACGATAATTGCATTATTTTTTATTTAGGCAACTAGTTGATATCTCTTTAAATATAAAAATTTCGTCATAACTTGAGAAGAATTTCGATGGTCATAGCGCCATAACTGCCGAAAACTCGTCTAAATAACAAATAGTCCTATTTAAAAACGTCACAAAATTTCGAGCGTGTGGAATTACTTCCGGATGGAGTAAATATTTCATTAACATATTGTTAGCTAACGATAGCTCATTAAAATTCGATTTATATCTCTGTTAAGAGAACCACTTTTTTTTTTATTTCTTTCGTTAAGCTTGAGTGCTTTCATTGAAAATCATTTGTCTTTACCGTAATATACAAAATATTTTTTCCTCTCAACTCCCTCTCAGTGTCGAAATTCCAACTTTTTTTTCGCTGCTATTCATTCAGTTAATGATAATGCACTGAAATATACTTTACAAAAAATGATTGGGGAGCAACTACTATACAGTATTTCTTAAAAATTTGGCAATCGCCCAGAAGATTTTAGCAATATTCGGTAGAAGGAATTGGCAAAAAAATATGACCAGTTTAGAAAGGGGGGGGGGGGGACGGAAGAGGAGGAGAAGATAACTAATAATCGACGAAATACTTTAAACATAATGGCTAAGGAATTTAAAACGTTAGAAATTTCTTGCCTATGATGAATTTTTTTTGGGGGGGAAGAAAATCACATAGCCAAATTGAATGACACTTATAAGAAATTCGATTGCTTCACCTCTCTATTTGCATATAATCATATTCAGTATATGTAATGATATGAGATACTCTACATAAAAGTCTCGTAGAATTAGGCCACCATGTGCGATCGGATGTTATTCGGAATTTCGCGAGTAGATAACATTAGCAATAAATATTTTTGCGCCGAAATAATGCAAAATTATGCATAACATGTTAGCACTTATAGACTCTCACTTATATTAATCTCGAAATTGCAATACGATAGCAGAAATCGATGATCAGTGATTACGATATACGGTGATATATAATACCGTATGAGATGACATAACTACACTATAAAATCAATTATTGTATAATAAAAATTTTGTATAAGTTAGAATGTTGAGTTGTGATGAAAAGCGATAATGAAATTGGCTTATCATTGGGGTGTTCATAGATTCTTGCTAGGAAAATATTGAGCATTATGAGAGCGGAATAGTGAGAGCAGTTGGAAATAAAGTTATACCACAACTGTTGCAATAGAACAAACGCCAAAAAAACGTTTAAGACCAGCAATTCATATGAACAAATCACATGGCTACGCTATCATTCAATACGAAACCTTGTGGACGTAGTTCGTGATCTTGTTGAACGATCAACACACTCAAACAACCATATATGAAATAACCCCCACATCGATTTCACCGTCGATGAAGATGATAATACGATCGTTTATTTGCATAATAGAGGTAGCTGAGGCTAAATTTTGATCATGATGACTTATGGTATTAGGATGAGCTAGCTGATCGAGGATAACTTTTATGGATATTTTTAAATTCACCTTTTGATTTCGCCATCAAAGTAGTCTAACTCATGCGATATTGAGAGGTAGAGATGGGAGAGGCGAGAGGGTTACTCCATCAACTATAACCGTTCAAAATTCACGGTACAACGGCTCAAATGAAAGTTCAACCTGCAGTTAGGAAAATTCCGGAAGTCCAACATACATTCATAAAACTTCCGGAATCCCAACATGCAGCCGCAAGAATTCCGGAAGTTGAACATACGGTCAGAAGAATTCCGGTACATATCTCATGAAATCTGGGCGCAATTTAAGCAACCGAAATTCAACAAAAGTTTATTCGAATTTACTTTAGGTGATCGATTTAATGATAAAGCAAAGGATGTTGTATCCCACAAAATTAAACAATAGAAGTGGATCAAATTCATAAAGCAAACGGCATTGCGAATCAGCATTAAAGCATTGCCATATCCACACATGCTATATTTCCAACTCTTTTTTTATTGATATTTCATCGCATTCTCGAAAAAATATTTCAACATGACACTAATATTTGCTAAGCATATAAGCACCTAACAATTTGCGTCATTATTAACGATGAAGCAAATATGCCGTAGGCAATTTGCATTCGAAAGAAAGCACCTTACTTACTCAGAATTGAATGGTCACAATTAAGAGCGCATAAATTAAACAACAATTCATAAAGCCAACGAAATGCTATTTAACACAGCTTCAACGATGCTCAAATGATATGACGTTTGTGTTAAAGGCGACGACGTGATGCGGTCGAGCAACTTACCGGTGATGAATATTTCATCGCAGAGTGCGAGTTGTATGCCGACAACCATTCATATCCATATTTGATAGCGCTCGCTCTCATATATTGTGTATTGACTACGCGACGGCAGATCATTCAAATTTAAACAAGCTTAATTATTAAGCGACGTACGCTAGCCGAAAGAAGACAACACAAATATATGCCATCAAATGGCTCTTTTCGCCTCTCCGCCCTCCCATATAAAGGCAACAATCAGCAATTTGAGTAATGATTTAGGATGTAAGTGATAAAAAAAATTACGTACTGGTTGCATACGCGAACGATATGCATTCGATGGTGAATAGGTGCCCGAGGCAATTTGGTTGAGACCCGGATAGAGACGCGGTGGATTCTGCATCGGCGGTGGCTCGTTGCTTTATTGGAGTGCTGCCTATAAGCCGCACCACATCACAAAACAACCTCCGTCCATGCCGCTGCCTATGCTAGTGCTGCTACTACTGTCTGCTAGCCTCGCCTCAACAACGCTCACACCTGCGCAACACACTCACCGCAGTCGCTTTTCCATGCTCCCGACGTGTTACCGTAGCCATAAGGAGGTGCAAGCCCCGCCCTCGAACGTGCGAATGCATCCATTTGCCGTTGAAAGAGTAAGCATGAAGGGTGTCTTGCATACGGCTAACGATGGAGATGAGGAGTGACCACGTCGAGAATTCTCTTTTGATTTGTGACTATCGTTTGGTGGATTGTGTTTTCGTTGTCACTTGTTTTATTAGGTTGTNTTGGTGGATTGTGTTTTCGTTGACACTTGTTTTATTAGGTTGTGTGCTTGGCACAGCTGACACACTATCAAGTGGGCAAATGCTTCGATGCACATGTGCAACTCTATTGCTATTCATTATTCAACGGGGTCGTTGCCTCGTTTGCTAATCAATCGTTAAGTCAACTAACCTTTGCACTATGACTGCGCATCGCATTTCCTTAACGGTTACCTTCTCTATTGATGACCTTTGCTTGAACCCTTTTTTAAATCTCTGAGAGGATTGAGAGATAAGAATTTTTGTTCTCAACTCAGCAGTGCGGTTTTCAATAAAAAATGTTTTCGCAACCCATATAGAACTTAATTCAACTTCGAGTTCTCAATTCCTATGAGATGTTGGCCGAATCATTCAGATGTCAGTGATTTAGAAAACTCAAAGCCAGATGCAATAGCCTTCGTTAATTTCAATTTGCTATGATGACTCCACCATTGTTTCGTTATCAGTGGCTTATCTTATCTCATTATCATTGCACTATTCTCCTATATTCAAGTTGTTTCGTTGTCTAGCCGACAGATATGCGCAATTTTTTCATCTCATTTGATTATCATCATTATTATATCAATGCATGAATTGTATTGTTGTCTATCAACTTATTTTTGCCTATATTTTAATACTTTTATAGCCATCAATGCATATAATCACTCAAGTCCTTTACATCTTCTGATGTTTTATTGCTCACATTTATGTATCTCTCTTTGCAAATCTCTTAAATGAAAGTATATGAGGACAATATCGCATATGAGTTCATATATGTACGTTTTGGTCTGTCCGATATTTTCGACTCTGAAACTAATGAAGATGAAGTGGCGTTGCTTGAGACGAAACGATTTTCATCGCTCGATAAGGTGAGAAAGGATATGAAAAGGTTATGAATACGTAAAGAATGCTAAAGAATTCCCTCATCGAAGAATATTTACTACCAATTTTTACTAATCACATTAAAAAGAAGCCATAGAAAAGAGATTTATAATACCGATTATTAGCTGTTATTTCGGTCCAATGGCAAGCGCGTTACCAAATGTTTTTTTTTCAAATTTTTTGGTTGAAAATTTAGGGAAGCGGTTGGTCTAGTTAGCACAATTGTCAAAGCAACATATGTCGTGGCTAACCTCTCTGATGCGCTTGCTCGGTTGCCTATTTCTATGCACTCTGTAAAATTTGATATGATCTGNTAGAGAATTCCCTCATCGAAGAATATTTACTACCAATTTTTACCAATCACGTTACAAAGAAGCCATAGAAAAGAGATTTATAATACCGATTATTAGCTGTTATTTCGGTTCAATGGCAAGCGCGTTACTAAATGTTTTTTTTCAATTTTTTTGGTTGAAAATTTAGGGAAGCGGTTGGTCTAGTTAATAAAATTGCCAAAGCAACACATGTCGTGGCTAACCTCTCTGATATGCTTGCTCGGTTGTCTATTCCTATGCACACTATAAAATTTGATATAATCTCTGATTATTGATATCTGTTTCGATCGTCGTTGAAATAAAAGCTTTTGTTCATTTTGGTTGATATCGTTTCAGGATTAGCTAATGATAAACTACGAGTCGACCATACTTTTTCACAACTTTCGCAAAAATTTTCAAGCAATGCAATGTAAGAAATTTGGGAAAATGCCCAATGTAATCCAAAAATAGCTGCTTTTACCTTAGAATTTGCTCTACGAAATGAGAGCTTCATCATATAGCTACCAATACAATTCATCAAGCATTCGAAATGATTCATTTGTTAGCAGTTGACATTCTTCATAGAGCTCAATTCGATTGAGACGAAGCACAGCAACACAGAATATTATAGATGAATCGGTATCCACAAGAAAATATTCGCCATCTATAGACAGTCAACAAAATATCCACAAAAATTGCTTAACGTGTTAAGCTAATACTTCCGCTTATAGCTAATCTACATTTGCCTGCCTACACAGCGTTAATCTCCCACGGTGCTCTCTCCATTCGTGCATCGATTAAGCCTAAAGCTATGAATAGTCTGTAGATGTTGCTTGTGCAGCTAGCTATATTTGCTGCTTATATTAGCTCATCTTTGGGCTCGTGAGAAACTCGCATTTATCACATCTTTCGTAGAAAGTTCGAGATCAAAGAAACACGCTAAAATCATTGAAACCGTTTGAGTTTTCAAAGATACATTAGCGTGGAGCGAATTCACTCTCAAAATGAGAGAATCCTACAAAATCCGATCGTTTCAACCTGCTTAGCATAGTCATTTTGCCTATCAGCTTCTTGAACACCGCCGGACAGGTAATAAAACCATCCATTAACCGAATTAACCGCATTTATAACCATCACTCGTTCGATATTTGAATCAATCGGTGAACAAATATCAAAGCACTCGAATCGATTCGGCGAAATGAACGCTATAGAATGGTGTAATTGCGATTGCAAAGGAATTTCAGCTTACCGCTAATTGCAACATTTAAAGGCATTTGCGCTTTTCTTTGAAGTCGATTATCCATAAATTATTTATCGATCGTTTTACCGATCGGTATGATTTTTTTTTATTATACGAGATGATCATGATATATGAAATTATTGATGAATAATGGAAACGTTTTGCAATAAATGAGCAATAATTTCTAAGAAACTAGAACGAGAATAACAAAGAAATCGAGAGATCATTTAACGAGAGATATTAATAAAGTAAAAAAATCTACAAGTGAAAGAAATAAACGACTAGAAATATATGTTGGAAAAGATATACGAAAAACAAAAGAGGAGTAAAGAGAGGAAATGATAATAATTTGAAGAGAGAGAGAAAGAGAGTGCAAATGCGATAGAAGAGTACAAGCAGAAAACATATGTCGTTGTTCACAACGAATTAATTGCGCATGCATTGAGCGTGCGACTCATCCACGCTCAAAAATGGGCATTAATATTTTATTATTGGAGTCGTCGATGCTGCTCACATGTGCACAAACCGATCGGCGAATAGCCAACATCCTCACATCGCAAAAGCTTTTTGCCGATACAATGCGACGATGTCACTTCATTCGTTCGCCTTAATACTTCAATAGATCACGCACATTCACTACACAGCAACAATGCTATCATAGATTGTCATCGATGATGTCCCAACGGGGAGGGATGTATTGCTTATGCTTATGAATTGATATCCACAAATGATTCATTGAGGAAATTTGAAGTTGATGAGTTATTTGTTCACTTGAAATATTCATCCTGTAGTTGATAGATGCGAGCTGCTGAATTAGAGAGATTTGATATTCATCTTGTTTCATTTAAATAAATAAAGAAAAGCATTCCAATAACCGATTAACCCCTCTCGCTCTTAATTCGAACACCTGAGACTGCCTAGCTGTATATTCGATAATTTTAAACTTGAAGTCACTTTTACCTGATAGCTTGTGTCTCGTTCCATGACCACAACGAGATTCATGCTGTCGATGATGAAATGCTAATAGAAGAAGCTACCGTTGAGATTATAGTAGATCAATTTCAACTCACTAAAGGTACCATAGTTTCATATAGAATCGCAATGTTTAAATGCACTAGTGCATACAGGAATCATTGAAAAAATACTTTTCGAGAAAATGTTCAGAAATTAACTAATAATCACACAAAGCTTAGAGAAAACTCCAGCTCACCTGAAATGTTTCACGTTGGCTGAAGTTGAATTTTTTTGCGAACTATGAGCGAATTCGATGCCTCTCCTTTGTTCTCCTAGTTCGACATCTTATCATTGCTTTCGCAGTATTTTGAGTGTTGAGTGGTAAGCGAGTGATAAGCGAAAGATGTATGAAAACTTTAATTCGATTTCTAGAGAAATGTCACTACTGATTATAATTTCTTCGATTTTACTCTGAAGAGTTTAAAGTATTTGAGGGGAATTTATTGTGCTGCAAAATCGCAATAATATTTTCTCAAAGCGTTTATCTGAGTAAGTTATCACTTAGCTGCACGCTATTTTGCACGGTTCACGTGCTACTCGAGCTGTGTAAGCATACAGCTATTAGTGCACTTTCGCTGTGATACGGTAGCAAGTTGAGCGACGAGAGAGCGATGATGAAGCGACACTCATCGGCTTTTCGTGAAGCTGCCTTTTCCGCAATCTGCTAATGCGTTGCTTCATATTGAGAGTCTCGCTAACACCTCTTAGAAAGCCCTACTGATGCCATCTTATGCAGCACCGATTGTTGCGCTCCTTTGAATAAAAAGAAGGGGATATCACTTCAGCATTGCTCTAAATGCGAAATGTTTCATGACTTGTATTGATGTTCTTATCATCGGAGCTAATCAAAAGCAAAATTTGAAACTTTCGACAGACGTTCTCCTCCTC
>JAARMF010000639.1:3940-21457 GCA_022844705.1 Toxascaris leonina | reverse complement strand
CCCCCCCCCCCCCCCCCCCCCACAAAAAACCACTCCTTGATGAAACGGAGCGGCAAGGATTCGTCTCCTATTGTGCTGCTGTGACGTCGGAATTTTCCATTTTAGTGACCCACTCTGTCCTCAAATGAGCTAAAAAGATCGCGGTGCTTCCTTATTATTGCAAAAGAGGTCAAGCTCTTATGAGTCGTGTACGATGAAGGCTAACACAATCGGAACTCTCTTGCATGGGTACAATAATCTGGCTGTATGGTGTTAATAGTGGAGTACATCATCGCTAAGCAACAACAAATATAGTAAGCAATAAAAATACACGATGGCAGCACACTACAAAAGGACTCATCCTGGTGCGTTATCCTGGAAAATGCTTCAATCCTCAGGCACATATCAGATATTTTAACGATGATATCTGCTAACGACGACGGAATGAATGCGCGAATTCCCCAGAGAGATACTGTAGATGGCGGTTCATGACAAAGGGCATTATGAGCGTGCGATACGAGGGCAAAGAGGTTAATTGCATCTCTCGAGAGGGTTCACAAAGCATGCCTCCTCAATACTACATCATCATCATGATAGGTGGCTTTGTGTGTCGGCATGCAACAACGCATATACATTGATCATCGCTAGATTGACTCGTATCATCATCAAAAAGGTACGCAATAAAGCGATTCTCTTGTGAGGGTTAATTTGCATAGCGAAAACAAATCGTATATACAAAAATTGAATTAATCATTGAAATAAAAAATATTTAAAAATATACTCAATATATAGGTCAAAAGTTTTCACTCATAAATGAATGAGTGGAGGAGCACCTTTGTAAACTTTCATTGTATCACTTTCTTTTTGAGTATTCACAGAGTTTCTTCGCTAAAATGTGTTATGTTGAAGTTTGCTACGTCTGCATTTTTGTTTGTCTGTTTGTTTGTCGGGTAGTTTCATCTCAATCGTAGCGAGAAAAGTTGACTTAAAGATGTTGGAAAATTTGCAATCGTTTGTATGGGAAGAGGTTTTCACCTTTACGGTGATTCAGTCAGAGAAAAAACTAACTATCTCTTTAACAACTTGGAAGAGCTTTGGGATCCCTTGAAAGATGAAGCTTCGTGCTGCTTGTTTTATTTTTATTTTNNNTTGTTTTATTTTTATTTTTTGGCAATTTGTGAAACCGGTTGGTCAGGTGAGCAGTTCGCATTGTGCTAGCTCCTCTTACTGTTTGTCTCTGATACCTTCAAAAGTGCCCTGTATCAACTACGCCTATATTTTTATGCATGCATATCGACCCACTAGTTCCACCTTAGGAATCGCTCAAACTGTGAAGCTGTGAAATTCCCTCAATATAAACTCTACGATAAACAAATCGTGCTGCCATCAAGCTTGAGAAAATCCGGAAATGAGCACCAGGTTTCGGTTTAAAATTTGGTGGAAGAAACGAATTATATCTGGAGCTATCACCAATGAACGTACGGGGATAAGCAGCTATTGAAAGCTATAAAGCTAACAGTTGATGAAGACTGCCTCAAAATAGTCCATCGTTATGGCTCACTTATTCCTGCAGCGAATCCAATCAGAGAATGTTTGTATTGTGACACTATGCTCCTTTGGGTAAACACTGGAGGTAGTAATGAATATATAACAATAATCCTCTGGAATCTTTCTTGTCTAAGACTTTTCTTCTCTTCCTTTGTTCCCCCTACATTTTTTGCCTCCTCTCCCCCTTCCCCACCCCCCTCCCCCTTCGAGTTTTCACGCCAACCTCCACCAAAGCAATTTCTGCACCGTACATTCTACCACCAATTGTGCAAAATTTCGTCAAACCACGATCAAAGATATCAACAAATAATATCTGTTTTAGATGATGGGCTTGGAGAGAAAGTGAACACGGAAATGTTCCAATGAAGGTAATATCCATTTTCAAGTTCAAGGCATTAGTCACGAAAGTGTCAATTGGCACATAGTAAACCTCATGAGAAATTGTCCAAATTTCACTTACGCTTAACTAAAGGCAAAACAAGGTAAACGATGATATTGCAGGTGATTCTATTGTATACATTCACCTGTAGTTAAACAACCTTTACTATGGTGGTGACATACATATGGATTATTTACAGATATATATGTGCCGATCCGATTTCTACGCAGTCTTAATTCAGGGACTACTGAACCTGAGCTATAGGCAATTTAGTTAGCATAATGAGCACCACAAGAAACACCTCGAATACTATCGCTCACATTGTTTTCTCTAAAAAAAGAAGGCGTTTTAGTCGACCGGAAATGTCAAAATTGGAGTATTTCACATCAAATGCATTTTAGCGGCACTTTGGCCCACTCGTCGATTAGATGTACCATTTCTGGAAGGCTTACACGAGTGGTCAGCATAATAGAACCCTAAGCTTTGGCGCNGTTGGCCAGATTACCGCAATAGAAGAAAAAAACGCATGTCGTCGCGGTCCTTGTGTTACGTTACTTCACTTGTTTAGTGTAGAGGAAATCATGTGATTTAAATTCGCTTGACCTTATTCACGAAAACATACTCGACGTCTCTGTTGACCTTACTATTTCCGTCGGAAATTTGATGTAGTAGGCGCTTTTACTTCGTTCTTCTCGGAATTAAGCACAAATAAATATAAATAATATAAATAATAAAAGTTAAAACTATACACTTTGATTTGATTATATCGATATGTGTATGTGTGTATGTGTGTGTGTGCGCGTCGACGATTGACAATTCATGTGCAGGTGAAGCAAGATCAGGTGTCTCACCGACGATAATACAATTAATTAGCATGTCCGGTGCTTTGCGTCGTTGTGCCGCCTCAACGCACCATATGCAATTATTGGACGACGTTCTATTGACATAGGCCGATTAACACAATACTCATCAACATGTGCTCTATGCAAGTGCTTTATGCTCAGATTGTGCGCTAAAACAAAGCAACTCAATCAACGAGGATTTACCGCTTGACATCAATTTACACGCGAAAATCTCAGAATCCCTTTTGTGGCATGACCTTTGAACTATGTATGAGTCAACTCATAAGGAACCCAGAAATGTTGGTAAATTGATGATCATCGGGGTTATCAACTACTTGATTGACCTCACATATTCTTCTACCCAATAGACGTCAACAGGAAAGGGGACGGTCATTGATGTCATTAGATCAATTCATCCTCTGTCTTGGTTAATTTCCTTCATTCCGGATCACAGGAATAAAAAAAAATAAAAAATCCACTCGTTAACAGAAATTCGAACACTAAAAAATACAACGATTTCAACCCTTATAAGAAATGTTTACATAAATTTCAAAAATTTTGCTCGGCTCCCATTTTCTGGATCAATCGTGACGTTATCGATTTCAATTGCGCTAAATTTATTTCAGTGTTCGTTAGAATCCTTTTTTTAGATAGAGATGTTGATTTGTTGGCAGCCTCTTTGCAAGAAATCTTTTTTTCCTTCCCACTCTTGAGCTTTGAAAGATATCTTTATTGATGCAATACCTCCACTTGTATCAAGCAATGGGTTCTATATTGATTTTTAATTCAACCTATCACCTTATTTTTTCATTCCTCTCTCAAATAAATTTCTGCTTATGAGTACATCGGTTATGAGGTAAGTGAGTAAACCGGAAGTGCAAGTATAGAATTATACCAATCTCAACACCACAAATATCCGTCTCCTATGAAAAAAAAAAACGAAGAAGCAAAATAATATAAAATATTCCTATTATATACCATAGAAAAATAGTTTGATTTGACTGCAGCGAAGAAATGATCTGCATCTCAAAGAGGGCTTTGTATTCTAATATATTTATGACAGACGTCTGCCAAGTAAACAAACCTCTGCGAGGTAAATAAACCGGGCACGTTTAGTTTTCCACTCGGCGTTAGCATGGAAGGATCAGAAGTGGAAAATACGATATGGTTATATAGCAAGTGTCGCAAAGGTTTCCTGTTACAGGAACAGCGAGCGGTAAGAAATACACCACTCGGCGCCGAAAATTATGTTCAATTAAGCTCTCCTTTTGATATATTTGCTATGGGTGATTTTTGTTTTCAAATAGGTATTTTACGTGGCAAAGTGTAGAGAATAAGAACTGCAGGTTTATACCAAACAATGAGGTTTATACCAAACAAGATTTGCGATTGGATAGCGCTTAAATGGTAGATAGATATATCAACATTTTTCGAGTTTATCCAATCAACAGTTTGCAGTGTTCTTGAGATCAAATGCTTTCTATCTCTCAAAAGTGGCGAAAAAAAAATAATTATTTGATGAGAGTGCGAGGAATCTTATTGACGCTACGAATGAGTCAAGCATGATAGCACGATCACGACATGTGAATCACGAAAATTGTGTCTATTGACCCGTAAGTACAACAGGTGCCACCCTCATTCATGAATCAACCAATCATCGTATTGCTTTCACGCACTCAACAATCGAACATCTCCAATCTAGGGATGTTTTCGTCGCATTAGAAACATTTTTCATCGTTTCTGCAATTCCCTCATTTCTTCTTTCACTATAAAAGAGGATAAAAGTACAGATCGCCGGGAAGAGAACCCCTAACGGGAAGATATGAACTCTTCTCTCCCATGTCATTTAATAATAATATTGATGAAGTTCGCCCTATATCTAAAGGATGAGGAGATGAACTTTTGGAAGCATTTTCATCGACAGTTTTCAGTAGAGAGTTCATGCTCAGCGGAAGTGGCAACAAATTGGATCATTAATTCAATCCTGTTCATAGCTAAAGATTCAATGAGCACCGTCAACATCAAGGAAGAGGCATATGACAATAATTTATAGAAATCGGAGAGCAGAACACCAGCCCAGCAACTTAATTTTTATTGGAGCTATATGTGAATCTATGACCTAATAAACATTCCTTCTTAAGCTGCTATTGAACAACTTGTAAATTGTATTAATGTTGCGTATAATTGCAGCATTTTCAGTTAGAGAGTAACAAAATCAGACAAAACATCGCAAACTTTGTGATTATTGATCGTAAAAAAGATGGAAAAAGCGCATTGTTTCAACAAGTCATAACAATAATAGGTGATCCAAGTAAAATCCATCCTTCTCCTCCTTGTGGTACTGGACAAGCAACAGAGGTCAGCAATGGCTTCTAGTTAACAGTGGTTCTAGTCTTAGGGTGTCTGATTGAACAATGCGCCAACCGGAGCATTAGACAATCGCATCAGATGCAATACCTATTCGGGATCAATGAAATATAGCTGGATGTCATCTTCAGAAGGCATCCTCGATCGACCAAGATGGACGAGAAATGGCGTGCACGTTGACCCCGAGGGAATTCGGGAACAGGCGAGGGAATGATAATGATAATGATAGGTGAGCGTGTGAGTTAAATCGATCACTAAAATTAAAGGTAATAAAAAACAAGATTTTACTGACTAAAGGTAATAAAAACAAATCACTCAAGTTTTATTGACTTTTTTTTCGAAAACGGTCTCTGAGAATATCCACTTGAAATTTATAATCAAGATATATATTTAAATAATTTCTATTAATTTTGTAAAGTTGCAAAAGTGGATTATTTGTCAAACTTTCTCTTTTATATGCTTTTTTGCAAAATATTATGCAAGGCATATCATTTTCTGTCATTTTCGGTCATTTGCATAAGCTTATTGCAATCAAAAATGATGTTTCCAAATATCCAAATCGGAGACCTCATTTCCATGAATCGAAGTGTTATTCCTAGCGAAGATGCTATAAACGATCTTTTTATTTTGAAGCCATTGAAAGAATGAGGAAATATTTGGAGAGACATTTAAATAATCAAAATTTTAAAGCATTAATCAACATTGAAAAATTTGCCAATGTGAAATAAATTCATCAAAGAATTTCTAACTGCAAAATGAGGAAATTAGCGCAAAATTCCATAAAATTTTCTCAATTAATAAGAGTACTACAAATATTTAAAACGAAAATTATATGTCTAATAATCTCAATTTAATGTGCGAAAAAAATTTTTTTCGTAGATTTTGCAAAAAAAAAATACGTTAAAAAATTGCGATAAAATAAATTATACAAAATTTTTGACGATTTATGAATTACTTCCGGCTTTTTTTTTGCAAATTATAACATGTGTGAAGGTATCACTAACGATTGATGGAAATCAGTTTTCAGGTGAACCAATGAGGTTAGTTGAAGGAAAAATTTAAGAGTGCTTTGGTGATATCGTGGCTTAAATTGTTATCTAAAAAGGTAAAATTCGGAAGTGGATGATTCCAGAATTTTTCAACAAAAAACGTAATTTCCAAAAAAAAAAAATGGTAAATTAGGCCTGGATAAGGAACCAATGCCGCATAAATCCGGGGAATAACGTACACTTTAGCATTAAATCGCGCATCTTTTGTCACTTTTACAAATTTTTACAAACAAGAATCGATAACGGAAATGGCGCTTAGAGCATGTAATCTTCTCGAAAGGACAATTTCAAAATTGGATTGCATATCCATCGATCGCTTTCCATATGAGATGCAAGCTTGCGAAATTAGGATAAAGCTTACTAGTGAAATGTTTGCTGTAAAATATTTCAGTACTCTTATTAAATAGATTATGAGTTAAGCGCTAAAATTATTGTATTTTTGAATTTGATGTGACATTGTGGACATATCTATTCGATGTTAACGTTTCAAGCAGCTCAATTATAGAGGTGGTGACTGCATTACGCTAATGAAAGTGAGGAGTGCACAGGGTTTTCTTATTTTGTTTCGTAATTGTAATCGCATAAACGTAACCGATCGCAGTTTCACATCCGCTTAAATGTTAGCAAGAAAAAGATTTTAGACTGGTGGTTTGGTTAGTAGTTTTAATCACAGTGGTGGATGATATTTGCTATTAGCCATTTAATCCAGCAAGAAGCTCAGATCCTGTCAACTTTCTTGGCATCTCTACTATTCGCGACAAATCGTTGAATTGTGCTCCATGAACTTCGGACATTTGCGCCATTTTCTCATTCGTATCCGTTCGGTAGACGACCTTGTTCATCTGACTGCCGAACACTTGCTATGAATGGATTTATTTGTGTATATTTGTGTATATATGTGTATATTATGTACTTAAATGTGAACTGCTGACTAGTACTCATTTCTTCAAAGCCGTCTGCTATTTACAACCTTTCTTGGGGTATCATACGAGTAATGCTGCTCTCTGACGAGAATCTAGAGGAGATGTGGTTTTACAGCTGTGCTATCGATGAATGCTTTCATGAGTGCTTATGGTCGATGTGAATTTTCCCTAAGATGCTATAAATAATTAGCCTGAGGCGATAAACGTTTAGGAAAATGTGCTCAATCGTCACATCACATTGTAATGTCTACTAAACATCGCAAAAGGGCTCTCGATTAGTGACATTAATGGGAAGAGGCTACGAGCAATGAAGGGATGGAGATGCACGTCACGAAAATTAATGGAAGATTGTCAGGCGATGTGGATCGTGTAGTGTGCGTTCCTTAAAAATGCGCCCCGGGTGCAATTGCAAAATAACAGTCGTTCATCGCCGAATCGTCACTGCAATCACCAGGACTTCGCGACACTATGCATTCGGCAAGGGACTGGACTTTTGCCGATGCTAGAGCTATACCTGGACTTGTTATCCCTACCATTGTTATCTCATCTCCCTTAAAAGTTTCACTCGAACGGTGTAGAATCTTGTTGAGGAGAGGTAATAAGTTGCAAATTACGGTCATACTGTTTCGTATCATATCGCCACAACTATTTCATGCAAAAAAGTACTCTCTTGACAACAACATGTACTCAACAGCAACATTTTTTGTGTTCAACGCCTTCGAACATCCCTGATAGAGCTGGCATCGGACTCACAAAAAAGTGAGGTTGCTTAAGAACTGTATGTTACACCGGTGGATCGGGTCGACGACATAGACGATGTATCAATGAAGTTTCCGCTTGAGTGAGTGGCTTATGCATGATCCACACCCCATCAACCTTCCCCATACAACACTTCATAGCATCTTACACATTATTGTTTGGCTAAAAAATGCCAAACCATTTCAACAATACAAAGACACCCGCATATCGATTCATTTATTGCGCAGATTACAATAATTACGAGTCATTTTTATGTGGCGAATTCATCATATCGCTTTGATGATCACTTAAATCAGTATTGTGTCGTGAGGGAAGGCCATCGGTGATATGACGTGAGGCAATCGCCACCAATATTGTTTACTACCTGAAAGTTGGCATTGATCACCGAACAAACCGCAAAGTGCAGGATGTTTTTCAGCAGAGATAATATATTGCAAATTTATTATTAGAATACGATAGTCATGTCTCGAAAGGTTGAAACCTACCCTGAGGCGATATATGTCAAAGTTCAGAGTCAGGAGGGGGTAAATAACAAGGAAAATTGTTTCTAGAACATTATGCCTTTATTCCTTGTGTGATTTCAAATATATGCTATCGGCTTAATGCACTAGTGTGATTATTCATTCGACGAACATCTATTCGTAGAATGGAAGACCCGATGGGTGATGGATTTTTGTGATTCCAGAGTTTTTGGGACTACAAAAAAACAGTGAGCGTGTATTGTAACCTGCACTATTAGAACACCTTATGTGTAAACGATATGAGAGGCCGACAAAGCAACAATGGAAATCACTTGATCACTTGATTGACCGGACTGTCGAACGTCGATGACGCTGCCGGTCACAATGCGCTTCCATTAGGGTACTGAGGCCCGTGGTTTTGCATTGTTGTAGCCAAAAAGTGACGCCACCCCGCTGGCCAGGCGAGCAGGCCACTTATATATATGTATATATATATACATATATATTCAGTTCGGAGTTTCGGTTATTCGGAGTTTCCTTCTCCTAGCCTTTCTTCTTCCACGAAGTACCTGCAAGGCAGCAGGGGCTGCGATCTTTTTCGGCGGATCGTACTCGCCGTGATGCGAAACCGTCATTGGGTAATGTGACCATTTTTTAAGTGTTGGCGCGCCACCGCCAACCCCAGTCACACCCTGATGAATTTCGCCGTCGGTTGGTTCACGCCTGCTTATTCTGCATATTCGCAGGCGACCGTCATATCTGACGGTCCTTCGCGACCCTTCCACCGCATCGAGCTGAGCGGTATGAAACCGACCGCTCAGCAGCCGCCCAACGACACCGACCAACAATGGAAATAGACTCTTAAAAAGGTACCTCTTCTACCGACGACGTTGAGTTCGTCGATTTCGCGACGCTGAACGCCGAACCCTTCTACGGCTACGAACCGCCGTTTTTTCAGCTGTACGACGTGAGCGTCGCCGACGAGGGCTCAAACGACGTGAACGGCGGGAACGTTGCGTACGGCGAGATCTTGAACGAAACGACCTGCGTGAGCGTAAGCTGATGCCCCGTGACCTCGAACGTGCACGTCGAGGAGAACTCACACTTGGAGTATATGACGCTTTGACAGAAACAGAAACTATACTTGATGATACCGAGCGAGACCTGCGAGGCGATAGCGCACGACCTCTACGTGTTAATCTTCGTGTGACCGGTCGGGAGCGAGTAGGTGATCGTCCTACCCTAGATGACGAATCATCAAGAAGCCGAGCACGTCCACCTCCAGCACGCTTTGTCCATCCGGGACTACGTGAACGACGTCGTCTCGGCGATAATCCTGCGCAACTTCGTCGACTCGACCAACGACCTCGACACATCGGTTAATAGCACACTAATAAACTGATATTGGCTTAACAAACTGACGTTTATATAGCATCTGAGGAGTAGGATTTTGCATCTGGATTATGCAAATTACTAGATTTGCACTACCTCCAATTATTTCTAAACACAATGCAGCTTTTCTGGGGAAAAAAAGCTGCAACGCATCGACGAATCGTTTCAAGACTTCACCTGAGATACCTTAAAAGTCGATGATTATCTTAATTCAAGAGGAATGAATAAATAAATTGGAAAATTGCAAAAAAAATCATATTGCAGCCAATTTGCATATTTAGTCTTGAGAATGGCATTTCCTCGGCTGAATTTGCATTCATATTCGCACAAAACACACATCGACACACAAAAATACCACTGATTTTATGCTCAACTCGTTTCGATGTGTTGCTCATTTAATATGCAATAAGCATACGGCTTCACATGGTAAATATATGGCAAGCATTTCGGCAGTTTCGGTCATGTCGTAGTTCAGAAGATATATATGCTGTATTTTTAGATTTAGTGAATCGTGTTATTGATAACGCTGTCCCCCTACGGAAAAATAAGAGGTTTATTGCTCAAATACCTTCATATCCTCAGCGTATAGCTAAGAAGCGATATTTCCTGTGGAAGGATAGAGAATAAAAGCGCATCAGATGGTTGCACTCCGAAAATCCTCTAAAGATTAGCGTAAGACATGTAAAAAGTGGGCAAAGAACTGTGAAAAACGTCGGATTTTCTTTAGTAGTCGTGATGCTTTGTTTAAATAAATGAATAATGAAATCAGGTCACGTCACTGCATTGGAACCATTGCTAATGACGACGGTCAGCCCCTTTCTGATGATTATGCAAAGTCGAAACAATTCGCCTTATTTTTCGGAGAGGTTTTTAAAATGGACGATGGTACTCTTCCCCCCTTCCTCATACATATGAGACACAATCTGGATGCCATCAGGATAGATTTAGACGTAGTGAGAGAGGCTATTTATTTATTTATTTATTTCATCATCGCTGGACAATAGGCAATTGTTTGCCTTTATGTCACATCAAAACCTTCGATTCAACGATCACGTTGGCTGTGCAGGTTGAGCAGCTGAGTCGCACGGTATCTTATCGATGTCACTAACACGAGAGGGTATAGCTTCGCGATTCATCAAGACAGCCGCGACAAGCCTTTCTTAACCCTATANATGTCACTAACACGAGAGGGTATAGCTTCGCGATTCATCAAGACAGCCGCGGCAAGCCTTTCTTAACCCTATATCTTCTGTTCAGGCATACTATTGCAGTAGGCACGATTCCAAATGCTTAGAAAACGGCAATAGTCGTATCAATACCGAAAAAGTCTCCGTTAAACCGTGTCTCGAATGATCGTCTCATCAGTCTTACGCCATCATTTCGCAAGCTACTCGAAATTATTGTGAGAAAATCAATTTTAAGTGTTCTTAGCATTTCTAATATTATCAGTAATAACCAGCACAATTTTCTCAAAGGAAGATCTACGTTCACACAACTTATGACGTCATACTGCGATTGGTAAGCTGCTCTCAGTAAGGGTCTCCGAACAGATGCAGTCTATGTTGACTTTGCCAAAGCTTTTGACTCGGTGACGCATTCAAAGCTACTGTTGAAGTTGGAGACATATGGAATAGTTGACAATGTCCTAACTTGGTTGAAAAATTTTTATGCGGACGCAGTTTCAGAGTGAAAGTAGGCAATGCCTTGTCTTCCTTTCATTCTATGCTCAGTGGAGTATCGCAAGGTAGTATTTTGGGGCCTCTCTCATTTCTGCTTTATGTAGACGACCTCCCACAGAAATTGACAAGTTGTTTTAAACTTTATGCGCTGATGATGTGGAGATATACAGGCCTATTATTGATTCCCCAGATCGATCATAACGTGCTATGTCAGGACATCGTTTCATTGGAGAAGTGGTCACAGCTATGGCAGCTTGATATATCCGCTGAGAAGTGCTTTGTATTGCATTCAAATTTCTCGACTGAATACTTTCTGCGTTTTGTGGTCTTGATCTTCCTGCAAAGGAAGTGATGAGAGATCTGGGTGTTTATGTGAGTTCCGACCTTAGGTGACATAATCACCACGTTGAGGTTTCACGGACGTCTGCTCAAGTTGCGAACTATATTTTGCGTGCGGTGCAATATAGTTGTGTAGAAAATTATCGGGAAGCCTTTGTTGCTTACTGTCGCCCCATTTTAGAATACTGTATTCAGGTTTGGTCCTCATCTGTGAAAAAGGATATCGAAATGATTGAAAGAGTCCAACGGCGACTTACTAAAACAGCTTTTAGGAAAGCTTTTCTTGTAAGCGCAAATATGAGCAGCGACTTCGCATTTTTGATTTGAAACCTCTGTGGCATCGTGGAGCGCAGTTCGATTTATATTTATGTTATAAGGTCGTTAAAGGTTTCTGAGGAATTCCATTCGAAAGTATTTCTTTTACAAAGTTTGTATGACGCTCAAGACTTCACTCTCTGCAAGCTGAAAAGAAGATGCCGAATCGAACTGATATGCTCAATCCTTTACTTTTCATGTTGTTCCTGTCTGGAATTCTTTACCATATGAGGTAGTCATCGCAAAAAACTTATCGTGCTTTTAGCGACCCTTAAAGCAATTTGACCTATCGAGCTGCCTGCCGGCTATAATTTATTATCAAATATTCATTTTACACTCCTGTATGTATCTTATTAATGATCTTTGGTCCTTGCTTTCAATAATCTCTACGGGTTTTTAAACGCATCGTTACGTGCAATGTTTACATCTATATTATGGGTCTTGCGTGTAGTCATTCTACTGGACCTATGATGCCAAGCTTTCTTTATTTTTGATAATCAAGATGTTGACTACTACTTACTATCAACAGCGAGCTTATGTTTTTCATCGGCGGAAATTCAACAAATTGTGATCTCTTCTTTCTTTTCTCGTAAGATTCATCAGCAATTTGAATACATTCCTGGAAATCGTTTCAGGATATTTTTGAGAGCATTCACTCAATTCTCAGGTTTTATTGGATGCGAAAGATGCTCAACTTATTATCAGAGGAAGAGAATTGATTGATGCTTTCCAGCGATTACTTCCTAACACGTTATTAAGTCAACTAAACGAAGCCAATAATAAATCGCTTCTTAAAAACAAGCAACAAATTATTGAAGCGCAACGGTTCATTTAGCTGAGATCTTAGCTGACCGATGATAATTTTCGGTAAATGACTGCAATATTTAAATCGTAACAGTTATATCAATTGGGTTCTTATCGGTTCGATACTCAACAACTTCCGAAACAACTATCACAGTCTATAAAGTCGATTCGCCAGCAAATATTCGATTCCATCGGTAATGGCTGTGTCGAAGAAACGATTACATTGGCGCATGCTATGCGTATTTCCGCTTACTTTGCATATTTGATTTTTCAATCTTGCATAGATCTTGCAGATCGCCGACATGATTTGGAGTCAAATCTTGCTTGAGAGTTTTTTGGGTGTTGCAAAAATATTCAGGATTTCAGGATTCGATCTTGAGGTTTGTGCAGTACCGAGAAAAGAAGAACAAAATTCGCCTCTTTCATAATATTTAGTTGGATATTATTTGATGCAACATAAAGAAATATATGACATATGTGATGTATTTATAGCATTGCAATAAAAAACAGCAAATACTAATATACACGTTCGAGAGTGAATTTGAGTAAACGAATGAATTTTTTTTCCGACAAATTTTTCAGAAAATATCTGCGGCGTAAATCATGAGAGGTAACTTGGTGGGCAAAATGAATATTGAATGGGTGATGTGGTTGATCTATTTAAATCAAAGGTGAAAAAAATGATAAAATAAATTGAACCTTCCCGAAATCAGCAAAAAAAAAACTTTCCCGAAATTTGTAAAAACTTTTCCAGAACTAGTAACCTCTTAGAAGGCGTTAGACATCCCTAGGCAATTCAAAACTCATCGAAGATGTCGGGTTATCAACCGCAATTTCAAGTACGGCCTTAACTTCTTGAAATTCACAACAACAAATGCAATGAAACTGCATCGTATGATGCCTTTTAATCAGCATCTCTCTAATCGATACGTGAATGCGAACAAATTTGAATATTACATTCTTTGGAAAACGTGAAGAAATATTTTAAAAAAAGTGGAAGTTTTCAACAAAAATTTCAAACGGAAATCAAAAAAGAAGGTGATAAATAATTGAAAGAATGTGATCGAGTTAAAACATACAAATATCGACAATGAAAAGTTGCGGATCATCAATGACGGTGAATGGTTTTAGGGGGGTAAAAATTTCATAACCACATGAACAATATTTTCCTCGACTGTTTTGGGGAATGCTGATAGGCGGAAATGCTCAGAAAAAAAAGCGCTTCCACAATATCTACAGCTTATTTCCCAGAAAGAAAATCTGCCAACAATTGGAAAACAATTGGTTAGTACTGAACTATTAGTGAAGATGAGAGAAGTGTAGTAAAGAAAGAAATGATGGACATAAAAATAAAGAAACAACAGACAGAAATGAGTGAAAAGAAAAGAATGACTTCAATAGCGCAGACATTCACATCTCGATTTATACATTCCCCACCACCGACCTGTTCTTTATTGATACATTTGTAGGACTTTATTTGAGTCTTTATCTGCTTGTTAAAAAGATTTTACTATTTTAAAGCCAAATAAGGATGATACTGAAGAAGTCATCAGCACTCCTGTTAAATTTCAAATGCCATCGGACAGTTGCGCCATTGTACAAACGTTTCAGCAGCGTTACTCCCCATCTTTCGCATCCATATCAAACAAAAGAATCGGTCAGAGGTTAAGAAAGATCCATAAGAGCCAAAGTGCACTTCAGCAACCAACAACGACTCATGCTTCCGTTCCGGGAGGCTGTCCCATCGCAATTGCATCCTTCACAAAGTCCATTATTTCTTCAGTCTCACGTTCAGTTGTCTCCATCTCGGCACGAAGCTCAGCCAAGCGTGCGAAAAGCTGCAATTATTTCTCAAACAAATCGCCCCTTAAAATGATTGTAGTAGGCGCAGGAAGGGACTGTTGAGGGTCTCATTTGTAAGGCTGTAAGATCAGAATGAAGAGCCTTACTATGACTATGGGAAGATAAATGAATGAGACTTCAAGCTAGCCAAGGACCTCAGGCACCCAGTTAAAGTTTCATACCATTTCTGCCTTACTTGGGGACTTTTTCAAGGACAGGATACATCGTTTTGTGGATTTCGTCGCGATAGCACGCAACGATATTAGACCTCATGTTAACGAAAACTAACTGGGTCCCTGAGATCCCTGATGAAGACTATCAGCAGATACATCTGAGACCGATACTGCCTTCAGTTATGAACTGATTTCAATAGATCAAACTTTGTTTGATCGAGAAGCTGTTTCTTTAACGAATTAGTTTCTATTCGTTGTTTAATATTTATATTGCGAAATATTACTCTATAGATCTTCACTGAACTATTTATTTTACTCCCTTTACCATTGTTTTATTCAGCTTCCACTCATCAACTCTATTCATAATGCTTGCTTCACAAAAGAAAAAAACACTACAACCCGTCTGCCACAATTTGAAATTATTATGGTATCTTGCTGGTGAAATATTGCAATACGCTACGACAACTTATCTTTTCTCTATCTCCTATCCTCTCTAGCCACAAGAAGAAATTCAAACGGAGAGGTGAGGAGAGGAATAAAGACAGAATATCACTTAATTTCACAAAAGCAATTGTCACACCCGTTACTTAGTCATGTCTTACACCAACTACAACACTTACACGAAAATTGTTGCGCATTTCGTCGTCGAGTTGCGATTCAAATTTAATGGCAAGTGTACGCCAATATGCTGCCGATACAGTTACAGAGACAAGATCTTCAACAGTAAGCTGTGGCTTATCTTCATTCACTGTCACCTCTGTCTGTACACATGCCTCCGAAGTGCTTTCACCGACGCGGATCGAGTCCTGGAAAGATTTGCTTCATTACCTTCCCGGATCTATGAGCAAACAACATAGCAGAACAAGCTTAGAACTTAGTTTTGGCCAGTCGTCAAATCGGTTTCACATAATTACACTATGAAATCCTATCCCAATGCAAAAAGAAATCACTTCCATTAGGCATTAGGGAAATGTGTAGTAAAGATTATGCATCTGCAATTGCTTAAGGGCCGAGATATTATTCATAATCAATATCGTTTCAGAAATGCACAGTGACACTCATTCCCTAGACATATTCCACCAGTTTCCACAGAAAATTCCGGAGACGTCCTCGTCGTTTATACAGTAGCTCAACTCGGCATAAATTTTATATGAGGTTGCCTAGGATTTCTTTCACCTGTCAAGTATTCAAATAAATATTGTTGCTAGATCCTTCTAGAAAGTACAGGTAATTGTTAGCCGTTGCTAGTATCAAGAAGCAGGAAACAATTTTATATTGTTCAGCATTTACTTATTTATCTAATTTTTTTGCAAGATCGAACTGCCTCACTCCAGCAACATCTAAAATACTAGAACAAGCACTTTGTTTTCTCGGGCTGCCTTTGCTCGGGTTTCCACCAAAATACTTTTTCTCTCACATGCCTAGGACTCCATGAAAATAATGAAAACCTTCCTTCTAGACGACACATTACGAAAAAACTAATAACTTCACGACGCATAGGTGGTCTGATGACCCCCTCCCCCCACTATCATCAACTATTAATAGAGAAGCNGATCCTTCTAGAAAGTACAGGTAATTGTTAGCCGTTGCTAGTATCAAGAAGCAGGAAACAATTTTATATTGTTCAGCATTTACTTATTTATCTAATTTTTTTGCAAGATCGAACTGCCTCACTCCAGCAACATCTAAAATACTAGAACAAGCACTTTGTTTTCTCGGGCTACCTTTGCTCGGGTTTCCACCAAAATAGCCTTTCTCTCATATGCCTAGGACTCCATGAAAGTAATGAAAACCTTCCTTCTAGACGACACATTACGCAAAAACTGATAACTTCACGACGCGTAAGTGGTCTGATAACCCCTCCCCCCACTATCATCAACTTTTGATAGAGAGGTGAGACTCCTCTCTTCCCCTCTTGCAAAATCTCATTCGAAAGCGAAGGAAAGGCACATACTCTGCTAGCCAAATTTTGATGCACTTCTTTATGCACGATTTAAACCGGACTATATCCAAGACTTATGAGCCATCATAGCAGTCGTTATTTAGGGCTGTTTCTATTTGTACAAAGCATTGAAATAAGAGGGAAGATGAAGAGGATGAAAAAGAAATGAAGAATTTGTCGTTCTCCTGATTTAGAGGAAAAAAAAACGCATTCGATGCAAAGCAGAAAAAAATGCCTTTCATCCTTCAGGGGACTCCAACTGGGAAAAGACTATAGCTGTTTTAATCACGATTGAAGCAACATATTAAAACTAGCCCAATCGACGCCAAATTTGGCATGCCACAGGTGATGTCAATAGCTCTACTATCAAAATAGCTCAAAAACATAAAAGCTTTCTAACTTTTCCGAGATCGCTTGCTTCCTTCACAATCTTCTTCCCATCTAATGTTTTTTCATCAGTTTTCACTGAAATTTTCTCTTCCGGTAATCGTTCCTTTGTTTCGTCTATTTCTTTCCGGATTTTCATCGATTGTTGGCCTTTCGTTTTAGATTGCTTCGTACATTCCAATTCTTTTTTCGAAATCGCCGTTCCTTTCTGCGCTCCTTTCACTGCAGAAGTTTTGTCATTCGTTTTCTTCGGCTTATCCAAAATACATTTCGACTCAATTAGTTCGTTGGTTGAATCTTCATTTGTCTGTCTATTTACATCCTGTAATAGAAAACA
>JAARMF010000638.1:49888-61740 GCA_022844705.1 Toxascaris leonina | reverse complement strand
GAGTTGTATATATATATATATATATATATATATATATATATATATATATATATACATCATCGATCATATGAACTGCTGATTTACGTTGGAAGAAATGCACTGAAATGACTGCTATATATCACAATGATTCAGTTTATCACCGATGTTATCCAAGAGTAACTGAGATTGCATTTCAACATAAATGATGAGCGGTAAAGTGAAGCTTCAATAGCAAAATAATAAAAACGAGTAATGAAATTTATTGATGATAAGCAAATACTAGGGGAGTCGGTAGCTCAGTGGTAGAGCCTTCACATGTCAAGCTAAGAAATCCGGGCTCAACTACCGGCTGATTTCCCAACGGATCACCAGAAGGCTGACCACCAGGCATTCCAGAAATCTAGTCAAAACAGCCATGTGTGGTTGTCAGCTGCATCGATACGGGAATCGACGAAACTAAAGTTGTCTTTATATCTTTGTATAAGCGAATACTATGATAGAGCAACAACGTTGCACCATCATAGTATTTTCTTGCGATAAATGAATGAATCCATACATTTCAGGCTATAAATTTTAGACAGTGTGAAGTTATGTCGAATAAGAGGTCTCATTTTTTTCAATGTAATGCCATAAATACATCACTTTGACAATTTTTATTTCATTTATCAATTCGGCATATATATCTTTTACATCAATTCCGCTCTTTTTTCTATATAAAGTATGAGCAATTTGTTGGTTGAAATGTATAGATGGTTGGTTGATCGTTTGCTTAAGCAATGATAGCTAAAGCAATGCTAGGATGTTAGATAGAAAAATATCATATAATCGATCGCTTTCATTATGACAAATATTTTTTTGCTGGAAACTTTAGTCATTACGACAAACGATTGCAAAGCTGAGATGGTATCACATCTTGATTGATATTATTAAGCAATCAATGAATTGAGGCAGAATTTTACACGGATTTATAAGTGAAGAAAGAAATAGAAATGTAATGATTAAGTGATATTATTACAGAATTCGCACTTAAAAAAAAGTTTTTAACACTTCCTCAGCTTTTCAGTGATTACTAATATGAATTGCATCATATAAGCATATATCAAGTGGAACACAACGTATTATTTTCTCTGATTCCTCTTAGAACAACATTTAAAATAGACGTAGAAAAAAAACAACAACAACTTCAATTCTTACAAAACATCGAAATGACGTCTTATTTTAATCGAATCGTCATCATTGCAATTGACGTCAATAGTTCATCAATTTCATTGATGTAATCGCTTTGCTAAAAGTTGTACTCGAAATATCAGGAAAACGCCAATAAAATTCTCGCAAATAATCGATCTTCATATATAGTCAAAAATTTTCAGTTATTTCCATGAAAACATTGAACTTCGTAATGAAGTTAGATGAAATAAATTGGCAGCGGAAAATTTTTTTTGCAAAACAGTATAAACGAAACAAATATGATGAGATAAACGATGATATTCTTGTGCAACTTTTTGTAAAAACTCTCAATTAGCGCCGTTCCCATAAGCTTTCGAAACAAAAAATCTGTGCATTTATAAATCTCAAGCTTAAAAAATTTCATGAGAGGATAAGAAAAAAAATTATACGTTCAAAAAGAAATTACCTCGAACCTCAAAACAGCGGCGTAAAAAATTCTAAAAAAATGTCAGAAATTCTCTGATGAACGTGTCGAAAAAATATGAAAAAGAACGGAGAAGTGAGCGGTTGAAATACGGCGAAAAGGATATACAAAATTTGCAGAAATAATAGAAATGATGAATTGGAATGGAAAATACCTACCAGTTGGGGGGAAATTTTGTCAGAACAATTGAACAGCGTTTTCCGTTACTACTAACACCTTCGAGCTGCTGCAGACCAGAAAAGTTCGATCTGTTTTCCGGTCATCACTTCGAGGATGAGTGTGCTCTGCAGTCTGAAGCTATCAATCAGACAACCGGAAATTCTGCTCATCAGTTGTTGAACAATTTATGCTTGCAAGATTTGTCTATGTTTTCGTCATGTTCTATGCATTCCTTCAGCTCTTCACTTGAAGTTTTTCAGTTGGAATGAAGCAGTGTATTTCTATGTTATGAAGCAGCGATCTAGTCCACTCAACAACATTCTCTTCGAAAACCTGCTTATACTTTTTAAGGCAGAGCTCATTTGTTCTCAGAGCATAGGTAGGTTGCATTCTGGAAAACCTCTGAGAAGCAAGGAGAAGAAAGGTGGTCTATAAGGGGCGGGAATTCCACTACCTCATTCCTGCCTCCATACTTTCCTTCTCAGACAAATGCAACTGGTGGAACGCATAAGCTTTATAGCGACTGTAACAGATGATTGCGATCATGTTACAGTGTGCATAATTTTATTATGGAATTGCGCTGCAAAGAGATACACGATCTGCAAGCCGTCCACAATAAAGTGCTCGACATAGACGGTTCACTGATCGTGTTCTCGAACTTCTGCACTCGTAAAGTTCAGTCTTCGAGGTGTTTCGCAATGGACATAGTTGCTTGTCTAAGAGAACGTATATGGTGCAGCAGTGTTTCGCGAAGGAGGACATCACCACTGATTCGACCAAATCCATGCCTCATCAAAAGAACCGCAAGTAATTATTTGTATGCGTTGTGTACGAAACGATGTTTTTGCTTATTGTCGTACATTACGCTCCAAATTGCACATCAGCAGTAACCAATGATTCCTTCAAGTGCCGGTTACCCACTGAAAGGTTGATGATCGATCCATTGTCATGAATGGTCTATCTATAATCGTGGATAACCTCAACATGACTATCCTCTACCTTGACTAATCCGAGCACTTTAGGTCACTCCTAGCAACATCTAAACTTACAAATCTTCTTCACAGCACCAGTTGAGACAAAAGTGCAATCAACACTCTATCAACAAATATTATTGTATTAATGTCTCAACGTGTTGATAGTAAATAGCAATAAATTCTTTATTGGAGATCGCGCATTTAGGGCAACAACCGCATGAATACTATGACATCCGATGAGACAATTGATTCCTAGCTGAGGTGCTGTTCCTTCAAACCAGTTGGTTGAATATCCTCGTTTAATGCGAAAATTTTATTGAAACATATTTGGCATTTTCGTTATGCTACATGGATGTTGTAATCATTTCCTGCATTCGTTGAGGAATGCTCATAGGAAAATAACGACAGTCCTTGATGGACAACAGATGCCGGCTATAACATCGGCTAAGAAGCAAATGCTTTTTCTTTAGAACGCATGTTACAATCCTAGTGGTATAGTTGGTTCCAGCGAATGTTTGCCTAATCACAACACCTATATAAATGAGTTTCTGAAAAATTTAGAGAAACCTTTCATCTCATTGAGTCGAAATAAGACGTTGCACATCGTAAAGATGATAGTTGGAGTGTCAAAAGAACAAGCCGAGGTAGTTGCAGTTGACGCTCAAATTAAGCCAAGAAGAAATTTCTTTTCTCAGAAATGACAACGAAGTGCTTTTAGAAGGTCGGCTATGTTGGCTATGTTCTGCTAATTTTTTTCTCGCTCTTCATGCGATTGTAGCCTAAGGATGATACGTCATCCGCTGGCTAGGCGGACCATGAGGTATGCCTTCCGCCATTACTTGGCCTAAAGGATCCAACGAAAGGCACTTTTGTGAATCTTAATCCAAGTCTGACATCTTTGACGAGAAATGGGCAACACCGCCTAGTTAGACTGCTCAAGCCCCATGCCGTGACAAGGCTTTCAATATCCTGCACACCAACCAGTCCGGTCAACTACGCCGGCTGATCGGTCGGCGGTTGGTACTAGGCTGATAAGAATATCAGATGCCACAGCTGGCGTACCTAAAGAACTCGAGCTCTCCCTATGCACCTGCAACCACAAGGGCTTAACGACGGAAGATGTTTTGTCTCCTCTGCTGAAGAAAGAGAGAAAATACGCTGCGATGTACTCGGGCTTCGCGAATTAAGAACGGAAGATCCTGTAGCAACGTGAACTAAGATTTGATGTTTCTCGGCCGAGGTGGTGGAAGAAACAACAAAGCGAGAGGCGGTTATGTCATCCGGCAATGGGCTTCACGAATTGCCTCTTGTCAGTTGCACTCCAGTCGCGTTGGTGCCGCTGCCTTAAATTGAAACCAGGAAGCAACTCTGAAGGTCATATAGGTGTACTACCCAACCTCGAAAACGAAGAAATCGAAGAACAGATGGATTCTTCACAAGGTGGCGATGGTGCCGCTCTTCAACACCGGCAATGAACATACACCTCGATACACCACGTAAAAACAGAAGAGCATTGCGCTTTGCAGGTGAGGAAGGGAGGATATTAGCCAAAGTAGAAAATAGCAAGCGGAAATCTGCGGAGGATATAAATGCTGACTACCAATCGCTTATAAATCAACTAAGTGAGCCTATTAAGAAGTCAGAATCAAAGCAGCCAACGAAGGCACGAAGAAGAATATCGAACGAACGCATAAAGAGAATGGGAAATGAGAAAAAGACAAAGTCCAGATTGTGGAATACTTTTTTCTGAAGAAGGAAATAAGAGCACCACAACTCATTAAAGATATCTAAAAATATCGCGAAATACGCGTGCTGGAAATGGTGCAGGTCAATAATAGTCTGAAAAAAGAATATCGCTTCGAAATAAAGCGAAAAATGTAGAATTAATAAGAAGATCATTGCTGAAAGACGTAATGTTTGAGTGTCGGAAAAATAAGCTGTCCTGTGCCGGTGATGTTGCATGCATAACGAACAGTAGGAGGAGCATCAGAATATTGAATGGCTTTCCAAGAGATCGGAAACGACCGAAAGAAGANGAGATCGGAAACGACCGAAGGAAGATCTGCCCTCAAATAGTAAGACTATCAAAAGACAATTTGGACACATATGGACAAGGAAAGCTGGAGAGAGGTCATTATGAGAGAGTATTGCGCGAAATGTCGTCGCGGAGCTGACATTTCGCGCAATACTCTCATCGAAGCAAGGACAGCACGATGATCGTCGACCTCAGAGGCTGTAAGATAAGGTTTTTTTTTGTGTCATTCAGTACTGCTGCCATCTTATAAACCATCTGGAAGCTAGGCAGCGAGATTTTTCCTACTCTCGACGGATCACCAGTCTTCTTTTTTCTTAAGAGTCCTTTCTGCATGGTCGAAATAGCAAATTCTTGTGAGATCACCCTGCTGATAGCAATATTGTTTTATCAGGTGGACGGCTGGAATACTTAAGTCACTAATTTCTTTTTGTTCTATTTCATCGATCTTTGTTATGAACTGAATAACTCTTGTAGGATGTTTGCAGGTAGTCTAAAAGATCTTTTGTTCGCTTATTGGCCACTATATCGGCTCTTTTCGGCTGCAGAAAGATCTTGACGGGCTCAGCCACTAGTCAGATGTATGGCATGTTCACGCGAACTTTGATTACGAGTGCTTTCAAAGGTTGATACTATTAATCGTTGCTGTGAGCTTCCAACGGAATTCTTGAATTTGGTCCAGCATTTGCCTTTATCCTCACTTAAAAATTCATTACAAGAAAGCTTCCGCCAAAGACGCTTAGAACATAAAGTTGAATTTTAGCAGCTTTGAAACATATATGCTTGAACCGTCATTGATAAGCTTGTGCTATGCTTTGCAGCCGTTTATTTGAGTACTGCTCGCCCGCCTGGCCACCATGAGTTGTTCTTGATATTTACTGTCGAGAAAAGCAGAACGCTTATCCAGAATCTTGCCGCCACAACAACAAAATTCGCTTGCAGATTCTTAACCTCAACTCACCAGAATATTACCGCCTAGAAACTTATCATGCCCTTAACGCGTCACGAGAATGTCTCTGGCATCTCATTCAATGGTGTATTTGAATTTGTTATGATGAAGAATCGCTATGCATCTAGACAGTTTAGACATTCATCACACTTCTGCGACGATTCTCATTCATCCTTTGCTCTCATATTTCCTCTCCAGAAGTGTAATAATACCTATGATCATGCTTCATAGTGATGGATGAATAATTTCCTTATTGCATTACATCAACTTGCATGCGTACTTTAGTAGATTCCGTTCCTTTATTACTCATTTTAGCTCACCACTAGTCCTATGAATATTTCTTCTGCTCTATTGTTTTACTTTACAATTTATGCATGTCTATAATCTGCAATAGTTTGCTCTTTCTTTCCCTCTATCTACTCATCCTGCATTTAGTCCACAATTCGAAAGCATTTCGCATTATCGACCGAACGAATAAAGATTGTACTATTCCGGCAATAATTCATATATTTATAACTATAAACAATACAACAACAATTTCACATCATATCACATCATCGAAATATTTGTACTAACGAGGCTGTACACGTCGGCATCGAAGGAATGGAGAACATATGAAAGCTGGAATAACAACCAAAGCATGCAATGAACCAAAAACCACAACCAGCACCACCGTCTTTATAATAACCTGAAAAAAAAATCCGACTGAAACTTGTAATGATAGAATAAATAACGAACGCAATAATACTGCGAAATGCTTCATGCCAGATACGCATGCATGCTATCTACAGGAATCGTTGGAAACGTGGAATATCACGTCCTAATCGGTCACCGTTATCCATTCTGTGCATGCGCATATAGGTCTGCATGTGTGCTTGCTTACGTGCGCGTTTGTGTGATTGTGTGTGTGTATTTGTGTCTGCGTGTATGTGTGTGCGCGTGTATTTGTGTATGTGTGCGTATGTATGTGTGTGTGTGTGTGTGTGTTTATGTGTGTACGTATATGTACGTTTGCGGCTGTTTGTGGGTGTTTGTACGTGCGTTTGTGTGTGTGTGTGTGTGTTTGTATCTATGTGCACGTGTGTGTTCGCGTGTACGTGTGCGTTTGCGTTTTTGTGCTTGTTTGTGTGCGTATATATATATTTGTTTTTGTGCATTTATGTCTGTGATTGTGGCCGTCCATCTAAAATCGTTGATTTCGGATCATTGGAGTTACTCGCATGGAATATTTGACTGTCTTATAAGCAATAGGTGATATCCGTTCGTATAAAGCAATGGGCGATATGATTTATCAGTATGACAAAAAAGTCTTGGTTGTTTAAAGATGCAAAAAATTTACGCACATTTTTTCATCGGCAGTGCCATTTGAGAAGAAACTTTAGTGAAATGATTCTAAATTTTTTTTTTTCGATGTAAAGATGTTATACGAAATGACTGAGTTGGGTATTGAAAGACAAAGAAATCGACTCAAAGAAAAAAAAAGACCTCAGAAGTCCAATTTTGCGATAGTTGAATGAGTTCATTCATCCTAGTAGCATTCACAAAATCTTTATGGAGTTATCATGAATCTTTTAAAGTCACAGTAAGAGGCAACTTCAAATTAGATAATACTACTTATCACAGTTGAAAAGTTGGATATGCTTTTAGGAGTAAATATATTTCTGGTGATTATTTGTAAGAAATAGTACAATATTGTTGTTGCAATGACTTTTAGCGACCTTAGTATTAAAATGAATTTCAAGAAAAAACCTTACCTCACTAGTATGTGCACTCACAAATAATAGGCAACAGAGCATAAGTAAATTGGAGAAGCAGCATTGCAACAATGGATAAGCAATAATAGCCAACGATTCGGACATCTTCTTCGCTATGGATTTTGTGCTTCCCTCTAATGTACACTGATAATAGTGAAAGGCGACATGAGCTGGATAATCCACCGACATTCCGATCGATAGAATGATTGTTGTTGTCGAGATTGGATCGAGATCAATACCCCAGAGTGTAACAAATCCGACAACACCTTAACAATAAGAAAATGCACTCTTGTCATACAAAAATAATCAACTTTTTTGAACGAACGATAATTTTCTTAGTGCAGGAGGAAACAATTTCGAAACGATTTTAACGGAAGCATTAGAATTATCCGTCTACAGTCAAGACATTCTTTCTGGATTCTGAAAGTAACTGCTACTTTTAAAGGGATCTCATAAACGATAGCAGTGTCGCAAATGCTTGGGAAGCAAGCAACTTTGATTTGAAGCTAGAAGCAATCTAATGCAAATGTGGGAGGAGATTTAAAAAAAAAACGCTCAAGAGAAACGTTTATTTAGTAGAGGTGGGAAAGGAGATTGGGAAAAGTTGGAGAAGAGATGAGAATGTGACCGGGAAATGCATATGCATCTGATACTCTGATTCGCGCAAAGCATTACTATGTTTGTAGATATTATAAGCGCAGCAACAACATAAAAAAAAAACATATTCCTAAGGTTTGCCTAATAGAATGAGCGCAAGTGTGGCGCTATGACACGAAGAGAAAACAACTTTCGATGGAAAATTTATTTCTTCAGACGAAAAACGGAAAAGAAATTCATGAAGATTTATAGATATTTGTAATCGAATCTTGTTGGATTAGTAAGGAGAAAAGATTATCGCTTCGCAACTATTAGATAAATCATTCATCGTTCAACTCTTCGAAATCCTATCGTCGAGAAGAGAAAGAGAACTGTCGTATTCGAAAAACTTATAAATTGAGAAAAAAAAAAGAAAACAACGAAAAAAATTTTAAAGGATTTTTTTTCGATAGTGAGTGGATAATAACAGATGTCAACCAAAGCTGACGACTGCTACAAGAATTAAATTTTGATAGAGAGGTAATCGATGATAATGCTTCGTTGTATAACCACAAAGACTTTTGTAAAAGCATTTAGAGTTATCGCTACGCTTAGCATAAAGGGTACTCACTGTATGAGGCTTTCTATCGTGTACTTTTTTTGTTTCTGATGAACTCATTCATTCATTGATTTATACGCATATGTAAATGTTCTTCTCTCAATAGGTTTCTTGCTTAAGGCACCTTTGCTTATTGAATTCACTCTATGTTTAACGCTTGCATAAATGAATAATATCTGTCGGCCCGATTTTCGACCTTTTCCATGCAATTATTTCCTTCATTTATATACATCTGCTCTCTTATTAATTTCTCCAGCTCACTAATTGCAAATGCCTTCTATCTCTCTCATGTGCTATCTGTTGCTAACCGCTTCCGAAGAAAAATATGGTAATAAATAAATAAATAAATAAATAAATAAATAAATAAATAAATAAATAAATAAATGTATATCAGTATGAATACTCTCCACTCTTTAAAAGCAAAAAATTTCTTCTAAATTCTTAGCCCATTGGAAACAAAAACAAAGCAATTCGTTCCATTTTCGCTTGGTTCTTTTAGTGAACGGAATTATTCTCCCTATATATTTGAGCAATTATTTTTTTTTTCATTTCAAGGCAGCATTTGTCGTTCAATTCCCTACAAATTATCGTAGAATTTTGGTAGATGATGTAAGTTTCTTCGTCAACGGTCAATAGGGCGTTGTTTCTTCTCAACACTCCTCATATATCGTCATCTTCATCACTTAAACGACGTTCTTTTTTTTTTTTTTGCATTTTTTTTGTGCAATTTTTTCTTTGTGTAATTATAGGTATCATATGAGAGCGTAGACAATGAATTGCATCATACATCACAATATTCACTACGAAATACTTCTCGAGATATTTTTTAATCTCTTTTTTTTTTTTTTACTCCTCAAAGTCATTGACATATAGAAAAAACGATAGAAATTTATGTTGAGGAATTGTGAATTTTTGTGCTTTGTGTCGTCAATTTGTGTACTCATTTTTTTTTTTTTTTTTGCTGTCATTTCAATAATTCGTAGTAGAAATCAACTAAATGCAATGTTTCCGAATTGTTGCGAATAACTCAAAAAATGGCGACGCCTATTGGAATTGATTTTGAAGAAAATTTAATTGATGCTTACGAATGGTAACGGAAATCATCGAAAGGAGCAAAAACAAAAAAAAAAAATTGTTTGAGATTCTTTAAGAATTGTCAAAAATTTCGCGCGATAATTCTCAAAACATAGCGTAACACAATAAAATTTAGCATAAGAAAGCATTAAAACGCCAGTTGAATACTCATTTCATTAGGCTAATCGAATGAATGGTTTCTACTATAGGAATATTGAAAATATCGCAAATGAAAAACTTTTCAAGTGGAAAGAAAAAAGTGGAAAAATTCACCGATAAAAATTGAAAATATTGAGAATGATGCGGCCGCAACTGATGTAATATTTGGCATAAAGAAGCAACATACGACAACCATACTAAAAAAAGTATAAAGTGAAGCCATTAATGTACGCTGAACGAGTGTTTTTATTTGATCAGCGAATTGCGCATAATCATCGAATACTGATGCTGATAAATCCTGAAATAATACTCACAGATGAGTGATTATCAACGACGATATCATCATCATTAGATAAGCATCAATTATGCTTATTTGCTAGGATATATACGAGTAATTTTGCAAAAAAAAAAACAAAAACAATTGAATGCTTCAAGTTTTCTCGTCGAAAAAACATAATCAAAAGCTAGCAAAATCCGTCGATAATGTGATAATTGAAGCAATACATTTACGCAATTCACTTTACTCATTGCCTTAGGGCAACTTTAAACGGCAGCAATTGTTATAAAATTTGTAATCGGAAATATTTCCAGATAAACTTTAATAATTTCGCCTCATTTAGCTAAATGCTTATGGAGATTTTTTCGCCGAATTATTTTTTACATGTAAAATTTTTTATTTTCATTTCTTTTCCGTGAGAAAATATTCGAAATGCTAAGCGTACTAGTAGTGTACTTCAATAGAATGCAGCTAGAGTTCTTTAGCTATTCATCATTTAGTGAGCAATATTTCTCAACGTTATTTTGCGCAACTCTAAATAGCAATAAATTTCGTTCTAAGGAAAACTAAACCAAATCGAGAGTCATTTATTGAATTGATTTGCTTAGATAATTTAATCTAGAAGAAAAAAAAAATCACGAATTTAGCTCATTTCTACTCAGCCGCTCTCGTTTAGTATGGAATTTGTCGCAAGAGTTCTTCATCAGCAATATTTATTTCTTCTGATGTTCCTATATCAATAGTTTTATTTAGCATCGAAATAGATAAATCATCCATATTTCTTCTCATTTTTATGTGTAACTATAAGTATATTTTATTGGATATTCATAAAATCTTAACTAATATCAGCAATAGTCAATATTGTTTTAGATGCTAAAGTATGAGCTGAAACATTCATCGTTCAGTAGATGAGTTCAACTACATATACAAATGTATCCATTTAAGGCTAACAAAACATATGTATATGAGTATATCGCTCTCAAATCCAAAATACCAAGAGGGAAAATCCCTCTTCAAAGAATGCACTAACAAGTTGTTTTTACTATTTCTAAGCTTTCAATGTTAGCACATTTTATGGAATACACGTGACTCAACCTTATGAGAAAAAAAAAGAAGAAAAGAGAACATACAGTGTAATTGTCAACAATATTACGCCACTTCGTTAGTAATGACAATTTCCCGTTATAGGAAGAAAGATGATCGCCGTGATAGGTGGCAATTAACGAAAAGCTTTTAATCCTAAATTGAAATAACATTTAGAGTAGACCTCTAAATTATCGTCAACATGGAAATTAGTTTCCTCTTTGCTATCGTTTTTGATTAAAATCTCACTTATATAATCATCACAAATAGAGCAAACTTCTTTTATGTTTCATAGATAATTGTTTGAGATGATCAACTCAAACTCTAACATGCTAAAAAAACAACTCATAAAATCCTTATAAGAACTCGTATAAATTTGTGATGTTTTGAATATCTTTTCTTTAATGCCAAAATATGCTCTATTGATTCGATGGCAAGTTGGAATGGTAAACTAGAAATGGATATGAAAATAATAATTGAACGAAGAACTCGAAATATCCTAAAACATCAATGAGTATTGCTTAAATGTTTATATTAATGACGGATTTTACGTTAAAATATGCATA